>SSNR01000015.1:4139201-4144201 GCA_006937965.1 Callopanchax toddi
AACGAGTAGTGGTCACAACTCAGCCTCATTGAAGTTCATTCAAATTGAAGAACCATTTTATTCCTTGTGACTTCCTGTTACAAACATGTGTACAGGTTAACAGGTAACATCCACTCTGGAGGCAGAACCTGACAGCAGAAACTTACAAGCTAAAACTCTAAGTCCCAGCAGCCTTTGCCAATTGCTCTTCTTGCTAGGTAACAGAGGCCATACTCAGACCAACCCCCCCCCCCACACACACACACACATACACACACACACACACACACACACACACACACACACACACACACACACACACACACACACACACACACACACCGTTTCCCCAGTTAACAATGTTCTCTGTTCCTTATCAACTCCTGCTAGAATTTCAATTTCCAATAAACTTAGAAACATTAAAGACCTGAAAACAGGAATTGGGAAGTTCAATCCCTCACCACTCTCACCACAGCATTTTTGGTTATGTACAAAATTGCATGAAGAAGTTTTCAAGAATAATTAGGAAAAGGTATTTCCATCCATCCATCTTCCATAACCGCTTAGTCCTCCACAGAGGGTCGCGGGGGAGCTGGTGAAAAAAGTATTTGTTTACAAATTTTAGAGTAAGGTGTATTGTTAGAATGCAGCCTACTCATTTATATGTAAAAGGTGATATGATGATGATTATCCAACAAGGTCTCTGTACTTTTCAGAGTGTTAAAATAACACTACAGTGCAGAAACTATTTTGTAGTGTTTAGATACTGCAGTCAAGCCTGTAGCCTTTTACTGCAGTGGGTGTGCATCTACAAGCACAGAAATAAAAGCAATAGAAAACAATAAAAGCAAAAAGAATGTTCCAAGTTAGATTCTGAAAATATTTAATATCCTCAATCTTGGCTCTACCAGCAGTGCTCAGATCAGGTTGCAGGCTGTCAGAGGCTTGAACATGTGGTATCTCTGTCTATCTGATATTCATTGTCCTCATCTGAATTGTATTCCAAGGGAAGAAATTCTGACCGACTAGCAGAAGTTTCAGATGCCATGTCTGAGGTAGAATAATGTCTCAGATGTGGCTGTGTTAGACATAAGGTTTATTTTGGACACATATGATAGAATAAATCATGCAGAGGGGAGGAGTTTTAGCTGCTTTACACTGATTTATGAGGACAACATGAGAAGATTGCTTTAGAAATTTGGACCCGGTACACCATTTAACACATGAAGCCATGAGTTGTACAAAAATAGAACCAAGATTCAATAAGTGGTAGTTAAAGGTTTTCTTTGTGACACCCACAGGATCAGAGATTCTCAGCCCTAAATTGCGGGTGGTCTTCTGCTCCCTTGGTGTTTTCATGGCCTCAGCTTTTGGCTACATGGCGATGCCGGCTGTGGCTTACTTCCTTCGTGACTGGCAGCTATTGCTGATTTCTATGGCTGCTTCAGGACTCATCAACATCCCTTTGTGGTGGTAAGAATCTTCAAAATCTAGATCAAAATAAACCTGTATATTTTTAACCACAGAAGGTTTTGTTTTGATTCAACATTCTTAGCCTGAATCCTAAAAAACACTAAAACTGTACAGGAATAAAAGTTCACTTTGTAAGCGAGCTATTTATTCATGAAAATCCTATTTATCCATTGAGACTGCTGCTTTCAGATGCATGTGTTCCAGAACCTGGTTAAGTGCATGATCTGGGTTTATCTGCAGATGATGTTTTTCTGCAGGTTGATCACAGAGTCTCCTCGCTGGCTGCTCTCCCAGGGGAGAGTAAAGGAGGCAGAGGATATACTTAAAGATGCTGCAAAACTAAACAAAGTAGAAGTTCCACAGGATATCTTTACTGAAGCTGAGGTTTGTTCATCAGAAAACACATGATCCTCATAATGAATAAAAACACTTTGGTTCAACTTTTGACATGTTTAATATTACAAGTTGTTGTGTTTGTGATCAAGTAGACTATGTTTACATCTAAATTATCAAAAACAAGTAGTAATTTTTATTGCAAAATTTTCCTTTTGTCTTTAGATTGAAAATGCTTTATCTTTAAAAGAGAAAAAAGTCAACATCGTGGTCATCCTGAAAAGCTGCAATATTTTATCTATCACACTGGTGTGTGCATGTCTGTGGTATGTCAATTTCATTGCAAGACCTTATGTGGATATTTGCATTAGTCATGCCATGTCATGCATATGGTTTTTCCCTGAATGTCTTTGCAGGATGATCGTCACCATCAGCTACTACGCTTTAATCCTCAACACTTCCAATCTGCATGGGGATCCTTACCTAAACTGCTTCTTGTCCGCTGTGACAGAGGTCCCAGCGTACACAATCGCCTTGTTTCTGCTCCGATTCTGCTCCAGGCACTTCTGTCAGTCTTCCACACTTTTCCTCGGAGGCATCATGATCCTCTGTGTTCACCTCATTCCAATGGGTAGTAGTGACCACCTGTTTGAGAGACATTTGGATCGTGACAGAGTTAAAATGTCTTCCTATGCACCAAATCTGATGTTTTAGCATGTGCTATGCTGTCATTTTAATACATGTGAATTTCTCTAGAAGTGCCAGCTGTGGCCGTGCTTCTAGAGATGCTGGGGAAGTTTGGAGTGACTGCAGCATTCTGCGTGGTGTACTCTGTCACATCAGAGCTCTTCCCCACTGTTATCAGAAATACAGCAATGGGCTGTTGCTCCATGGCTGCACGTTTTGCTACCATCCTCTCTCCCTTTATCATTTATCTGGGTAAGTTTTACAAAAACACTGATACAAGCAGCTCATCGGGGGTCTGTGCTCAGCCTTAGAGGTCAAAATGTAAGATTTTACTTCCCTAAAAGCTGTTTATTTGTTACATTTGAAAGATTATTTGTTTTTGTTTTTTACAATTTTAGTAATTGTGTTTGTCTCAGTTATCTGAAAATCACAATTCATTTGCAGGAAAGTACTACAGAGCACTTCCTTACATAGTGATGGGTGTTTTTGCTCTCTGTGGTGGAGTCATTTGTTTCCTGCTGCCAGAAACAAAAGGGAAAACTTTACCAGAAACTTTATCTCAAATGCAGCGGATGCAGGTAAGATGCTGAAATACATATATATTATTCTGTGTTTACACTGTTGTCATGATATTTTCAATTTACCACTAATGAATGATGTTGCTGAATGTCCTGTTTATGTTCTAACAGAAGAAGAAGAGGAAAGAAAAACATCATTGGAGAGAAAATATCTGCTTGACAGACTAAATAAACTAAATTATAGCATCTGTCTGTCTGTGTTATTTTGTTCTTTTTTTAGTGAAGTAATATCATCATGAAACAAGAAACTAAAGTGGTTTTCTTGTGCCGTGTGTTGCTTGAGTGTAGGGAAGTAGATTTTATTTTGAAATTGTATTGTCAAGCTGTATGCAACGTTTTATTGACGCTGATTTGAATTGATTGCCATTTTTCCCCATTGATGTGCTGACAATGCAACCCACTCAAAAGACAAGAAGACACATCTCAAAATTCAGCAGCAACAACTGATTCATACTCAAAGACCCACCAACTAGAGGTCCAGTTGGTAACGGACAATATTGGCAGCTGGTTTTGTGTTGAATTCTGCAACAGTAACCTTGAGAATGTATATCTCTAATGAATTGACTTTTTTATTTCAGTGTTTATGTTTATCAATTTAACTGACCCTTTTCTCCAAAGTGACTTAGAAAAACCCCAATGGGCATGTGTGTGGGAGGAAACCCACACATGCGTGGGGAGAACAAACTCCATACAGAAAAGGCTGCAGGAATTGAACCTGCAATCTTCTTTCTGCAAGGTGACAGTTCTACCAACTGCACCACCATGCAGCCCATTCATTATCATCCTACCATTATCCTACCAATCCAGCTGTCTTTGAGAATTTTGTTAATGTTTGTCTTCATGAAAATAAAGTTTTATTGACAGACAATTTGTGTTCTGAAGTTTTTTAATGCAACTTAATTAATGAAAACTATCTGGTAGCAGCCTGATATATAAATGCTTCTATTTTTTTACATTTTTTGTTAGCATTTTTTTTTTATTTAATTTTTTATGTGGAGGCTGCGCTGCACTGAAGTTGACATGTTTTTTAACTAGAGCACAGCTTGGCGCTCAGCTCTGCTCTCAGCCCAGCACCGCCCTGCCACTGACCAGCAAACCCATGAATGGGTTTGGACGCAGATGTGTGTTTTCGCTCAGACCTGACATCTAAATGAAACCAGCTGACCTCTGATCAGTTCTGTGTCCATCTGGACGTTTTCAGGAAATGTTTGTCTGGTACATTTATTACTAATCTATTTCAACCCACTGACATTAAAACTGAATCCGCAGGATGCAGGATGAATTTTCCTCACCCTAACATGTAGGAACAGTGATGTAAGAATAATGGAACAATGACAATGAGATGCAGTCAAAGTCAAAGACAGGAACTTCTGTGGACTTAGAGAAATAAATCATCTTGTTTTATTTATCATATTTATTTATTTATTTATTTATTTATTTATTTATTTATTTATTTATTTATTTATTTATTTATTTATTTATTTATTTATCCTTTATTTAATCAGGTCTGATGCTGTCAAAGTGATTGTGTCTCCATACCTAACTGGAGCCAAGATCATTTAGATTTGTCTTTTTTTTTTTTTTGGGCTGACTGAAGAGATTAAAGTTCAGTTCATATTTCCATTAACAAAACAGACACATAACTGATAAACTTACTGTAGGGAAACAGAAGCATCAGTATTAAGATCTTAATATTTCTGAGAAGCTCTGACTGGCTTTGAGGCCCAAGAGCAGTTTGGGTATTTACATTTTTTTTGTCATGATGATTCAGTGTGAATCAGGGCACCATAAAGCATTTGCGCACCTTAATGGCTAGCAATGGCTCTGGCAATTAATCTGACAAAAATCTAAGTTCTATGTAAATAACCATGTAAACATGCCAACTTTATGTTTTCCATGTTTCCTGCTCTAGCACACCTGAATCTAATCCTCATTGAGTTCTGCAGAAAG
>SSNR01000015.1:4149201-4150396 GCA_006937965.1 Callopanchax toddi
TCCTCAATCTTGTCTCTACCAGCAGTGCTCAGATCAGGTTACAGGTTTTCAGAGTCAGGCTTTAACAAGAATGGTATCTCTGTATCTGATATTCATTGTCCTCGTCTGAATTGTATTCCAAGGGAAAAAAATCTGACCGACTAGCAGAAGTTTCAGATGCCATGTCTGAGGTAGAATAATGTCTCAAATGTGGCTGTAAGGAATGGATGATATCAACTGTCTTGACAGGCATAAACAATGTATAAACATATTTCACAAATTAAACAAAAGACATGGTGAGATCTTAAATTCCAATCAGAATTTTTACCAGACCAACCAGTTATGTTAACTTTTGAGCACATAGCCTATGATGTAAGGACCACATTTTCAGGGTCGTATCAGTTTCATGATCCACATTTATGAACTGTTTTTGGACACACATGATAGAATAAATCATGTAGAGGGGAGGAGTTTTAGCTGCTTTACACTGATTTATGAGGACAACATGAGAAGATTGCTTTAGAAATTTGGACTCATGCAGATCCGGTACACCATTTAACACATGAAGCCATGAGTTGTACAAAAATAGAATAAAAATTCAATAAGTGGTAGTTAAAGGTTTTCTTTGTGACACCCACAGGATCAGAGATTCTCAGCCCTAAATTGCGGGTGGTCTTCTGCTCCCTTGGAGTTTTCATGGGCTCAGCTTTAGGCTACATGGCGATGCCGGCTGTGGCTTACTTCCTTCGTGACTGGCAGCTGTTGCTGATTTCAATGGCTGCTTCAGGACTCATCTACCTCCCTTTGTGGTGGTAAGAATCTTCAAAATCTAAATCAAAACAAACCTGTATTTTTTTTTTATCCTAATAAGGTTTTGTTTTGATTCAACATTCTTAGCCTGAATCCTAAAAAACACTAAAACTGAAACTGTACAAAAGTTCACTTTGTAAGCGAGCTATTTATTCATGAAAATCCTATTTATCCATTGAGACTGCTGCTTTCAGATGCATGTGTTCCAGAACCTGGTTAAGTGCATGATCTGGGTTTATCTGCAGATGATGTTTTTCTGCAGGTTGATCACAGAGTCTCCTCGCTGGCTGCTCTCCCAGGGGAGAGTAAAGGAGGCAGAGGATATACTTAAAGATGCTGCAAAACTAAACAAAGTAGAAGTTCCACAGGATATCTTTACTGAAGCTGAGGTTTGTTCATCAGAAAA
>SSNR01000015.1:4150406-4162847 GCA_006937965.1 Callopanchax toddi
TTTCCTCGGAGGCATCATGATCCTCTGTGTTCACCTCATTCCAATGGGTAGTAGTGACCACCTGTTTGAGAGACATTTGGATCGTGATAGAGTTAAAATGTCTTCCTATGCACCAAATCTGATGTTTTAGCATGTGCTATGCTGTCATTTTAATACATGTGAATTTCTCTAGAATTGCCAGCTGTGGCCGTGCTTCTAGAGATGCTGGGGAAGTTTGGAGTGACTGCAGCATTCTGCGTGGTGTACTCTGTCACATCAGAGCTCTTCCCCACTGTTATCAGAAATACAGCAATGGGCTGTTGCTCCATGGCTGCACGTTTTGCTGCTATCCTCTCTCCCTTTATCATTTATCTGGGTAAGCTTTACAAAAACACTGATACAAGCAGCTCATCGGGGGTCTGTGCTCAGCCTTAGAGGTCAAAATGTAAGATTTTACTTCCCTAAAAGCTGTTTATTTGTTACATTTGAAAGATTATTTGTTTTTGTTTTTTACAATTTTAGTAATTGTGTTTGTCTCAGTTATCTGAAAGTTACATTTTATTTGCAGGAAAGTACTACAGAGCACTTCCTTACATAGTGATGGGTGTTTTTGCCCTCTGTGGTGGAGTCATTTGTTTCCTGCTGCCAGAAACAAAAGGGAAAACTTTACCAGAAACTTTATCTCAAATGCAGCAGATGTGCAGGTAAGATGCTGAAATACATATATATTATTTTGTGTTTACACTGTTGTCATGATATTTTCAATTTACCACTAATGAATGATGTTGCTGAATGTCCTGTTTATGTTCTAACAGGAGAAGAAGAAGAAAGAAAGACGTTATTGGAAAGAAAATATCTGCTTGCCAGACTAAAGAAACTAAATTATAGCGTCTGTTCGTCGGTTTTATTTTGTTCTTTTTTTAGTGAAGTAATATCATCATGAAACAAGAAACCAAAGTGGTTTTCTTGGGACGTCACAAGTGTTTTGCTTGAGTGTAGGGAAGTAGATTTTATTTTGAAACTGGACCAGTGTAACGCCGCCAAATGCGTTACTACCTCTGAACTTTGACATCCAGATCATCACAAATAATAACCATCTTTTTCCCAATAACTTGGAATAAAATGACTCCGTTATTATGTAACCTGAATCAACATTCCTTCCAGGACCCGGTCGTGTCGGAAGACTCAGAAGACTTTCTTTAGTTAATAATTAAACTTAAAGACTCTTTGATGTCTCATTCTAAAGGACACTACCATTAATCCACTGTCTTAAAATGTCTTAATGTGATTAATGCATTTTCTTCCAGTATTAATGAATGTTGATCTGCCTCAGTATTATTTCACATACATACTGATAAAGGTTATGACAACCACGTCACTCATTACTACAACCAATAAGAGTTAGCGGTCTGAGTCACGTGACATTAATAACTCCTCATTGGCCCACGTCCCTTTAGACTCTTTTAACTTCCGACCCCAGAAGCTAGAGCTAGAACAAGCAAAGAGAAGAGCTACGAGAGCGGTTCTGGTCCTGACACGGACCAGACCTCACGTCACAGCTGTCAACCCCTACACAGCTGACGCTAGTTGCCGGCTCATCCGGAGACGGTCCATCAGCCCGTCTGAGCCGATGAAACCAGCTTCCCTCTGAGGTCAGACACCTTCAGTCTGACGCTCCGTTATGGGAACGCCAGGCCTCGACGCTCCCTGCCAGAGATGGATCCTCTAAGCTTCGTATCTACGGACAACCCTGTGGCCTTCGGCGGTCCTCGACCCCCGCAGCCGTCTGATCCTGACCGAGGAGGGAACACCACCTCCGCGTTCTCATCCGACTCCAGCAGTGTTGATCCATCGAACGCAGTTAAGTGCCACAACTCTGGTAAAGCTTAAAGGCCTCTTGATAAAAGCTAACAACATTAGCTCACTCAAACTAGTTACTGATCCATCCGTAACTAGTTCCCCTCCATCAGAATCCTTAATCTAAATTAAGTAAAACTCCCTAGTCTTCAAACCATCATGAGGACTCAGATTCAATTCAGAACACCTTACCATCGTGAATGACTTAATGCTGACTACCTGCTAACTACCTCTTTCTTATCTGTGATATCTGTCGTATGTGTTTCTTAATAAATTAATGAAGTCTAGTTCCATGACTCAAGCTTCTATTCGTCAATATAAAAAAGGTCCTACTAATTCCCTGTAATTAAAGAACCTAGAGAAATATCCCCGTTCAGACACTAAAAGAGTGATAGTGTCAAAGGTAACCCTTTGGGTAAAACTAGCAAAACTCCATTAGTGTTCTTACGGAAGGTGTAGAATAAACCCCAGGTTTTATAACACTACATAGTGGCTAAGGCCAGCCAGTTTAATTACACAGTTTACGACCTAATAAATTATTTGACTTAGAAGCTGTTCCTACGAAGGCTTAAAGACACGTCGACAAAGATAATATACAGACCAAGATAAGTAGCTGCTAAAAGCACGTCATTCCTCTTACCAAGTCTAAAGCACTTGATCACTGCTCATGCTTGTGTAACTGTGTGTTCATTGTTTTCTTTTTAACAGTTTTAGGTCTGCATGATCCATTTTGGACTGTTTTTCTGTGCTTGTGTGATGATTAACGACCGCTAATATGCCGGTAGCAATAGCTTAGCTTGGCCGCTACTAGCTTCTACCGAAGAAAAGACGGTTCAAAAAAAAAAACTCCGTGCTTTTAAGGGATGTCAGAGAAGAACCGGGTAGAAACCGGATGCCTCCGTCCTCCCATTAAGTTCTAGACAAACGGGTAATTAAGTTAGATTTTCGTTCAGCCAAAGAGCTGACGTTAGCTAACACTGAGCTTAAAGCTACCTACACGGTGTTGTACCACTCCGGGTGCTTTTTCGTTCAAACAAAGCGTCGTGAAAAGACACAAGTTACTTTAAACTGTTCCTACGGGATCGGGTTAACCAAATATCTCTAATTCGACCGTAAAAATTAGGCCGTTTCAAAATTAGGAGCAAGGGTCGCGCTGTTCACAGACACACACTAGTGTCAAGCTACATGCAACTTTTTATTGACTGTGATTTGATTTGATTGCCGTTTTCTTCCCATTGATGTGCTGACAATGCAACCCACTCAAAAGACAAGAAGACACATCTCAAAATTCAGCAGCATCAACCGATTCATACTCAAAGACCCACCAACTACAGGTCCAGTTGGCAATGGACATTGTTGGCAGCTGGTTTTGTGTTGAATTCTGCAGCAGTAACCCTAAGAATGTTTATGAATTGACTTTTTTAAATTCAGTGTTTGTTTATTTTTTTAGCATACCCTTTTCTCCAAAGTGACTTAGAAAAACACTTATAAGCATGTGTGTGGGAGGAAACCCACATATGCATGGGGAGAACTCCATACAGAAAAGGCTGCAGGAATTGAACCTGCAATTTTTTTCCTGCAAGGCAACAGTTCTACCAACTGTATACAGCCCATACATCATCATCCTATCTATTAATCTACCAATCCAGCTGCCTTTGAGAATTTAGTTACTGTTTATCTTCAAGAAAATAAAATACTATTGACAGACAATTTGTGTTTTGTTTTTTATTTGTAACCTAATAAATGGAAACTAATCACTTCTGCAGCCTGATATATAACTGCTTCTTTGTTGTCTTCTTTTTTTTTTTACATTTTTTTGTTAGCATGTTTTTTATGTGGAGTAAAGGGAAAGGGAAGCTGAAATAGTGAAAGCAGCTTTTGAGCATGATACATAAAATTGTTGTGGTTAAAATTATAGTAGCATGTGGACTCTGCATGTTCTGAAACAGTTTTTCATTTTTTGAAAAGATTAATTTCTGGAAATCTGCTGTTATGCAATGTTTTGTTGTTTATTATTTATTTGATATTTAATATTTACTTTTGTCTTTTACCGTGGCTGTATTATTATAGCCTACTGTCACAGATGTGATTTTATTTTCTGTGTGTGTGATAAAAGGTTGAATTTCGTTACAGATTACATTGACGTTTGAATCGTCATCTGTTACTGTGGAAAGTCCGCCTTCGCTCTCTTTTCAGCTCCAACACAGCTTCACACGTCGCCTTGAAATTTTGTAGGTATTTTGTTTTTTTGGAGGGTTTATTTTTTTTATTTTTTGTTAGGATACAAAGATTGAGAATTATATTGGTTAAGAAATATGTTTAACTCATTCTTTTCTTCATTTATTTTTGATAATTAGTTTACTGTAATGACTTTAGGGTTGAGTGCAGCAGCTGAGAATCCGAGTAGCTGGAAACGCTGCATCAAGAGACTAAAATAAAAGTGAAACCAAACCGATATCGGTTTGTTTCTTTGTCCCATTTAACGAACATATAGGGCGAATGGATGGTTTTTAACCCCTATCATCACCTGCAGATCGAACAACGAGATGCTGGAATGATTTAAGGTGAGTTTTCTTTAGATGAAAAAGCCTAATTTGTCTCAGCGTCCTCGATGATGCTTAGTGTTTTCCTATGATCTCATTCGATGCTGTTTGACAGCAAGTAACGAGCTGTTAATTCTGATAGTTTTACCTAAATTACTGTAGCTGTATTTGTGTATCACAAGGTTGGAGTTTCAACGCCTTTTTATCATTTTTATTTTCTTTGCGCTTTTGTCGGCCTGCAGTCTCCATCTTTAACGACTCTTATTTTGAAATTTACTGTTACTGAATTGTTGCCTAAATTTTTCATGGTTTTTAGTCTGTTACATTTAGTTTGATTGTTTGTTTTTCCCCATTTTTACATCTGCATTTTGAACATTACCTTCACAATTTGTTTCACGTATTGTTTATTTGGGGAAAATAGAAATTATTATAATAATTACAATGGTTTTGAAGATTAGCATTAAAATATATCACTAGGCTGACATTAGATCTTTTTAATTGATTTTTTTTAAAACACAGCATTAAATGTAAAATAGAACAATCTAACAGTAAAATATTGAAAAGGGTTAATATTTGGGCGAAGCTTCTTGTTGCAGTATCAAATACAACCGCTAGATGTCGCCAAATCATTGACGGTTGCCTAGTATGTCAAAAGAAATGCTTTATTTCAATTATTCAATAGAATAATTTAACCATCACTGATTTGAAGATAACAGAAACATAATTTCTGCAGTAGTGTCAGTTGTGTATTTGATTGGTTGTTTTATTTTTCATACCTGATTTAATCTCAACCTGAGAGTGATTAGCTTTTTTCCAGTAATAGGTTTTGTCAGTGCAATATGTTACAGGGATAGTTCAGATCTTTTGAAGTGGTTTTCTGAAGGAAGGTTATCACAGTTATTATCTAATCTGAGGTAGATGGCTTTTTATACAACTTTACTTTGGAACAAGAGTTTAAATCTGACCAAATGGATGAGTTAAGTAAGGTAGCTGTGTCATGGAGGGCTTTGTTATTTATACCTTGACCTTTCTGTCAGGTATCATCGCTGTGCTAAACTGAAGTTGACATATTTAGACACATTTTTGACTAGAGCACAGCTCAGCACTCAGCTGAGAAGCTCTGACTGGCTTTGAGGCACAACAGCAGTTTGGGTGTAAAATACTGAGTGTGATTCCTGCTTTATTTACATTTTGTTGTCATGTGATGATTCAGTGTGAATCAGGGCACCATAAAGCATTTCCACACCTTAATGGCTAGCAATGACCCTAGCAGTTAGTCTGGCAAAAATATGAAATTCTGACCAGAAATGTATTCTTTTTCAAATTTCTGCTGTAAATAAGTAACCATAAAACATGCCAGCTTTATGTTTTCTAATGCTTCCTCACACCTGAATCTAATTATTTAATCACCTCCTCATTGAGTTCTGCAGAAAGCCTGTTAATTAGTCATTCATTTAAATCAGGTTGGAGCTAAAACCTGCAGGATGGTTTAGCCTTTGAGGACTGGAGTTAGTGATCTCTACTCTAGAATGAGACTATTCAATACAATAAATAATACATTAACTCTTCAGAACCACAGTAACCAACTTCAAAGGATCTAAAATATTCAGTTCTGGTCCTGGAGGGTCACAGACCTGCATGTTTTAGCTTTCCCCAGCTCCTGCACACCTGAATCTTCTCTTCAGCATGTCCTCAAATTCCTCAGAAGCCTGTTCTTCATCTATTGATCCAAAGCAGGTATTGGCCCCCAAGGACTAGGATTGAATAGCCCCAATCTTTTGGGATATTATTACATTACCTCTGTTATGGTACTTTTCAAATATTCAGGTTGTTTTTTTTTCATTACTTAAAAAAAAATTTTTTTGTTTGTTTAAATTATCTAGTCTTAAGTTCATGTTTATTTTTAATATTCTTTCAAATAAATATCATATCGGTCTAACAGTAACTGGTCAGATAGGAGATTACCACTAGATGGCACCAAACTACTCAAAATAACAATCCTTAGTTTGATCCTCTTGTTTTAAAAAAGTGCTGTAGATATGTTTTGGATTGACCCACTTGTTCATTTTTCACCATTTCTATTAGCTTTTAAATGTTTGCATAAAAGCACCAACTTCTAATATGTTCATCATTGTTTTGACAGCTTTGTCATTTTATTACATTTATGATTATAACATGTATAATCAGGTCAAAACAAGAAGCGATCTATAAAGTGCATCTGTGATGGATGACATACTTACACCTAACCAGTCCGACTTGGTTTTTACATAACTGCGTTCCAGAAACTCAGAACCTCATTAAACCAGATGTGACTAACTTCCTCATACCATCACAAGGTAAAACCTGACACATTGAAAGACATCCATCAGCAAAATGACATTTACGTCTTCAAAGCACAATCCTTAGAGGTCATGTCTGTGTTGTTTGTCACACACTAGGTGTACACTTCAATCTGAGGAATGCATTTTCCTTGTTTCCACAGAATCTCCTTTCTTTATCAGCTACCATCAGTGAGTGGATCTCACAATGTTGAGGCTAAGATGCAGGCTAGATAAAAGACTGCCTCAGAGAAAAACATCTGACTCATCATTCCAAAAGTCTGTGGAGTTTTGAAGAATTAGAGTAAAGGTCATAAAAACAAATGATTTGTGTTTTCTCTGCATTTTAGGTTTGCAGCAATAAAAACCAGAGAAAAACATGTTATTAACAAAAACGTTCGGTATATCCCACGAAAATGGTGCATAAAAACTGACTTGTGATACTATGTGACTTTTTGAACTTCAAGAAACAAGTTCAAAGTCTGTTGTAATGAGTGTCTTTTGTCTTAAGTCCTATTACACATTAACTCAGAGGGACGCCTCAGATGAATTACTGGTTCAGGCCATAATCTTACATCATGAAAAGACTTTAACCCAACAAGCTAGTGGCTCTGAAGGGGGGGGGGGGCTTTCCCCTAAATATACCAAAACAAGATACGGCATCATGATAAAGCTTTTCAATCACATTTACTGGCATTTTAAATCATGAACAAATACTCAAACTTAAATTATTACTGTAAATATGCATTTGCATAAACAATAGTCTCCTTACATGTGGATTTTTCAGTGAAGTACAATCAGATTGGATCATAACTCACAACACTTAGCACGTTGCCTGCTCATTATAGCCTAAACATAAGTTTATCATTATATCTAATCCAGTAAATTAGTTGCTGTACATGTTAAAGACTGAATTTATATTATTTTTGCTAATTTAAATGTTTTAACGTCCAACGCACATGGATAAACTTTATGAATGTGCTGTGTTTGTCAAGATTCTATAAAGTTGCTCCAGTTTCAGAGAAAGCAGCTGCTGTTTGGAGCAAGTGGTTGTAATTTATGGAAGTGTGGCTGTGAAAGCTGTGTGGAAGGGCTGGATTTCCTAACTCCAGGGAGGGACATTTCCTGTAAATGCCTCCCAGCAATCTCAGCAGGATCAGTGCCACCCTCTGGTGGAACAGCTGAACTGCAGTGAAGTGCTTATTATGTAAAGTCACGTGATTTATGAGAAATCGAGCCTCCAGCTCAGAGCAGGTTACGCATACTGTGTCTGAGAGTCTTTGCAGAAACTGAGGCTTTAGAGTCAGCATTTGTGTGTGTGTGTGTGTGTTTAATGCTTCACGTTTTGTTTGGTTTAATTTCCCTTACCGTGGGAGTGAGTCTGCTGTGTGCAGAAGATAGGTCGACCTCCCCAGCTTGACTTATGCATGTTCCATCAAAGAAGTGTGTTGTGGGTAAAGCATCTAGTGACTTTAGGAGCATCCATCTGTGATTAAGAAAATTTGAGTCAGGTGCAAATACTGGAGTTTTTTTTAAATAGAAAGTGTTAATGTAAAAAGCAAACAACCATGTTTTATGTTTACAGTTTTTTTCTATATTAATGGCAAGCAAATGAGATAGATTTAAAACAAATGAAGGTCATGGTCCTGGCATTTAGCCTCAGGTTCAGATTAGCAGCCTCCTTTAAAAAAAACATTCTATTGCATGTCTTTTTGATCTGCCCGTATTAAGCCCTACCACTCATTGTTTACTTCTGCTGTTGTTGCTACGACCTCAAACCACCTCACCTGTAGCCACACCCTCCGCAGATGGCACCAGCAGAGCACACGGTTGCCACTGAAGGGCGATCTTATGTAAATGATGCATTCAGTCCACGCACGCAAACAAAACGTTTTACCTCGTTACATGAAAAACACCATAAAAGTTGTACATTTCTGTCCGGTCAAAGCATTCTGACCCACATTTTATCTCATGAAAGTGGAGGCAGATGCTGAAGGAGTTTGATCTTTACAGCTGTAGGAAAAATTGAGGTGGATGCATGTTTCCGCTCTCAAGGAGCTTCTCTGTTAAATGACAGACCACAGTGTGAGGAGCAGCTCCCTTCTCTAGTGTTCATTACAATTTATTTCAAGGATCTGCACCGCCAGATAACATTCTGCACGTATATCTACAGGCGTCCTCCTGACATGTTAGCTTCTTTGCACAAACCCTGTTAAACACTGTAAAAGTTTATAACCTCTGAGACTGTACAGGGAGAACATTTGCACTCTTTCAGCAACAACTTCCAGCAAAAGTGTCAGAAGAAAAATTCAGGAATGCAAATGTCGCTTCTTTTTCTTCCCACACTGAATCACAGGTTGTTTTTAGTCATTTTAAAGTGTGTTTTGGTGTAAAATTATAGGACTGATGAGTTAATAACACCAAAGAGTATCGCTGCCATCTTAAAACACACAGCGTGACCTTTACCTGAAGCAGAATTTTTGCTGCAGCTGGTGATATTTATGCTTATAAACAACCATGCAGTGCAAAAGTTAATCAGATGTTTTTTGCTTAATCTGCTATGATATTTAAGAGATTTATACTGTTTTAAGAAAGCTGCAATTCACTTTGGACCTGGCTGCAATTAGACTAGCCATTAGCTCATTGGTCCTCTAATTCTCCAAACAGAGGTCATTCAGGAAGCTATCTACAATGAATACGACAGTACTGTAGTTTTTCCAATGTTTACACGGAAACACATTTCAAAATGACAAAAATATCCCAGTGGATGTGGCAGGCAGACTCCCACAAGTTCTCTGGAAAGCGTTGTGGCCAGTGAACATCCACAGATACTTTGTGTGTGGTGGAGAGTTATGATCATTTTCAATGTTGGAATTAAACCTTTATTTATAGCAGCCACAGCTACAGTGTGAGCGCACGTTGCACTGGTGATAAGAAGCAGGCACTTACAGTAAGAAGACTTTATTGCTTAAGTTCAGCAAGATAAAGCAGCCATAATGTCACACAGAGGTTTCAGTGAAACTTTTTTTTTTTCTTCGGTCAAAGAAGAGACATATGCACCTACACACCAGTTAGAAATCTGCATGTTAGTGAATGTTTTTAGATGAAGGAAGTCCTGGAAGGAAACATCCTTCATGAGCTCACAAGGTTATTCAAAGTGCATAATTCTCTTAATGATGAGATAAATGAAGGAGTCTTGTGTGTTTTACTCACCTATAGTGACCACAAGTAGGTTGAATTTTATTAGACTGCAGCCTGGCTTGACCTATATTTAGTTTCCTACTTGGTGGGGCACTACTGGCTGTGTAAAAGTACCCACCCTTTTCTATTTAGATAAAGCAAAAATAGCTAGCTTTTTCTAGTAAATAAGGGTTGTTTTTTTACTTACAAAAACACAAAAAAACCACGCAAAACATTATGTAAACAAGCAGAGCATGTCTGTGCTGCTGCTGGTACACAAATGTGCCCTACAGAGTCGTAAGAGACATGGTGTGAATTTTGGTCTTTACAGAAAGTCAGCTGACTCACTAGCTCGCCTTATCTCTCTCTTTCAACCTCGTCATCTCTGCCTTGTGTATATCTCTCCCAGCCACATCTAGTGTGTCGTGTATTATCCGTCGGCTACACCCACACACATGCACAAAAAGCAGGTTACCCATGTTTTTCAAAGAGTAGACAATGTGGGAGATGCAGCCAAGCAGGATCTGATGACATCAAACATTATGTTTGAGTTTTTCTCTGAAGGTGCAGTTAAATTGTCAACAATTTGTCTGATTTTGTTTCCTGAACAACTGTGAAAAAGGGTTATGTTGGAGTTTAAAATGAATGGCTTTGCAGGTTCAAGGTCAAATGTAGTGGCTCATTCACATTATGGACGATGTGCATTAATGCAATCAACTGCATTTTGCCCTGGCTGTCCTCCTCAGGCCAAAGAGGTCAAGAAAGGCTCAGAGCATATCGCCATCAGATGGCACCGTTTTGAAATCCAAAGAAAATCTGCAAAACTAATCCAGCCATTTGAGTATGGATGTTGTATATTCAACATCAGCCAGCCAGAGCTATCATTTGATTGATTCTTATCGTGGCAGCTGCTGAAATTCTTTTAGGCCATTTTGTTCAGTTGTGATGATAATCAAGCACAGCTATTGTCTCAGTTGTCATAGCAAACAAGTTGCATAACACAGAACATTTTAGCACCACTTGGATGTAGCCAAACAAATGTATATAGAAGCTGGACCTTATGCAGTTTTTATACTGCCACTAGTTGTGTTTTTTTTATCAGCATGTCACCAAATAACTACAAACCAAACCTTATTAAACACCTCAACTCAATATAGGAAACAGTTTTATGCATTATTATCACCAAGCATGGCCGCTGGGCTCATCATATGGCATGTAATTTGTGAAGTAGAATTAGTATTACTACATCACATAACCTGCGATGGACTGGCGACCCGTCCAGGGTGTCCCCCGCCTCTCGCCCCTTGACCGCTGGAGATAGGCACCAGCTCCCCCCGCGACCCTCTGTGGAGGACTAAGTGGCTACAGAAAATGGATGGATGGATGGACATCACATAACATCAGACTCTGTGGATTAGCTGCTCTACTATGACATCATGTTCATTGTTAAGAATTCTTCATAGAAAACAATGTTAACCCTATACATGTGCGCTGTAAATTATAAAATAACAATAAATCTTGCAGTTGAAATAAAGTTCATTCAGATTTGAAAAAAAAAAAGTGGACAAAATCTAACTCAAACTAGAAAAGATGCTTTTCCTGCGAAAAAGCAAAGTTGGAATGCTGAAAGCTGAAAGAGACAGCTGAAATTGTCCAAAACCAGCTGAAAGAAGCTCAAATGAGTGGAAATTTAGCTAAACTTTAAATATTTGCTGAAAATTTAGATTTGTTTAAGTCTAATGTAGCTTAAAGTTGTTAAATTTGAACAAATTTGTTGAAAATACCTGAATTGTTGAAATTATTGTACACATTTGCTGAAAAATTGTAATTTAGCTGAAAAGATTGCTTAAACATGTGAAAAAATCTTTAAAAACTGATTAAAAGCTTAATCTAAGCTGAACTGTGTAAATACAGTGAAATCAGTATAAGACAATGAAAACAGTTAAAACTGGCTGAAACCTTATGTAATGAAGAAGAACTTTAGCTGAAATTAAGTTAAAACGTCATAAAAAGCAGAATCCTTTTTAAAAAGTTGAAGTCTCAGTTGAAAAGTTTTAAATACTTTACTGAAAGAGTTAATCTGAAGCTGAATTTAAGTTCAGGTGACAACATTAGCCGAAATATCTTAAATATTTGAAGTTTAGAGAAGTTTAAAAGAGTTTAATTTGAATTAAATAGTTCAAAATACCTGATTTGTTGAAATTTAGGTGTAGAAATTTGTATAAAAAGTGCAATTTAGAAGAAAAGACTGCTTAAACACTCAAATGGTTAGCAAAAGAAGAAAATAGCAAAAGGCAATAACTTGCAAAAAAGTTTACACCAGCAGAAAAGGTAAAAATATAGTAGAAGAAATATTATAAGATTAGCTAAACAGTACAGTGTAAGAAAGACTTTAAGGTCAAGCAGAATGGTAGAATATTAGTTAAAATATAAGGAGGTTGAAAGTAGTTTAATTTGAGTTGACAGCCTTAAAATATCTTAATTTTGTATTGTACTTCTTTGAATTAGCTGAAATATGTTGAATTTAGCTTAAAGAAATTGTTAAAACCTCTAAAAATATCTAA
>SSNR01000015.1:4163255-4249008 GCA_006937965.1 Callopanchax toddi
CATAAACCAATCAGCCTGGCCAATCAGAAAGCACCAATTTAGCTGAGTCATGCTTAGGTGACATGCAATTTAACTATGTCTACCTCACACTGCTGTGTTTAACCTGGAAAAACCACTGTCCGAACAACTAGCTGCTATTCAAAAACGATAAGACATAAATAAAAAATTTAAACTTTGTGGGTGACAGGACACTTTCGAGGTGTTCTGTCTAAATTTCTGTGTGTCTACGTTAAAATTTGAGGGAGATATGACGATGGAAAAACAGGGTTCAGTGAAAGTTCAAAGACAGACAGATGAGGTCGATTAACATGAGAAATCGGCCCAAAAAGGGAGGATTTCTGCTGGCGTTGAGGTGATTTATGAACGAGCCATACTACCTATGGCCCAAACAACCAGATATTCTGAAACTAGACAAAAATCCCAACATTTTAATGTATAATTTGTTGATGTTCTTCAAACTGAGTGACGGTAGTGACCATTTGAAAGAAAAAGTCTCTCCTAATCCAAAACGTGCTGAGGGTTAGAGGGCGGTGATGACATCACTAGAGTGGGAGACAGGTTTGAGATTCACGCTTCACTCCCGAACAAAGTTGTCCTGCTCCCACAGTTTTCACAGCACATGTATAAATTATACATTTCTGATTAGGGATTTTTGTTAGCTTTCAGAAAGTGTAACTCTCATGTCTGTGTGACTTACGGTTCTCTCACAAATCGACCTAGTTGGCTCAGAAAGTCCAAATCTGCTCCTATCTGTTTCATTATAATTTTGACGATTTTTTGGTCTGAATTCTGAAATGTTCCTCGAGTTTAACTCGTCATATCTCAGGAATGGTTAAAGATATCAACAAGCTGAATCATTTGGGAATAGTTGAAAGTCTTGTGAGTCTTTTAAAAGTTGAATGAAGTTTATAGGTTGAAGTATGCTGAAGTAGTTCAACTTTGAAAAAGAGTTGAATTATTTGAAGAATTTGAAGGATTTCAATGTATTCCAATGGGCTGAAAATTTTGACAAAAAGCTGAATATTTCAAAAAATATTAAAGATATCAAGAAGAAAAGTCATACCCGGAATGTCCTTAATGAGCTGAACGATATGAAGTTTGAACGGTTAAAATCGGTTGAAATTTGTGGAAGGAGATAGGTGCCAAAAAAGGGGCGGAAAAAATATAAGAATAATAAAGAGAAACAGCAAAACAATAGTTGGAATGCTTACTCAGCATTCCAACTAATAAAGAGAAACAGCAAAACAATAGTTGGAATGCTTACTCAGCATTCCAACTAATTATAATTTTTGCTCAGCTCTCCAAATAAAACCTTTATTAAAAATTGTCTTGTGCTTTAACAATGAAACACTTATCTAGTATTGCTGCCAAATTGTGTCAGATTCTAAATGATGCTTGTGGTGGGGTACAAGCTTAAACAATAGAAAATGAGTAACTCTGCAATATCCATACGCATTTATTGTAGTAGTTTGTATTTGATGAAACCCCCACTACATTTTCTGAAATGGACAAAAGTAAATGACATAAAATGTTTTGTTATTAGTCTCCAGATGCCCTCAGTTGACCCTGTTTCCAGCTCCAAACTCATCTGCATCTCATTCATAATCATAAGAGAATATGTGTTTTTATGTGATAATCCTCCATCTTAGTGTAAATATGCTCATTTGAACAAATTTTCCTTCTAGATTGTTCATGCTTAATCAGTCTTGAATATAACATGGCCTTGGATTCCTGCTCATTATCTAAATTCTAGCTTTGATCATTATCTTGCTTCCTGTCTGCCTGCATTTGGGCCCATCGACATCTGTTTACATTATACAGTAACAGTACTAACAAAACCTACCTAGCAGCGGCAAGAATGCAGGCTGTACTGTAAAGTTGTTATGTGATTTTTGGACCCAACAAGATGAAACGTTTACAGACCTTCAGCAGATCATTGAAAATATTCTCACTAATTGGGTTCTTATTCTGTTACTCATATACAATCAATATATATGTTGCAAAACCACATACTTTCCTCGCTTTTTCTTAACATAAAGATACTAACATTTATTTTTCTAACTATGCTGTGATCAAATCCAGGATCAAAACTCTATAAATAATTAAATCAATGATCTGATATTGTTAGAGATATAAATATCAACAAAACAATACACACCTGTGTTATTTCACAAGTTGTGGGTTTAGCCTGTAGGTTGATGCTAATTTTAAGTTGGTATCTGTTCCTTTTTTATTAATGCATCCTGCTTGAACTCACAGAAATTTTTTGTGCAGGAGCTGTGTGTTAAAGTTAATTTGGATTTTTCTCTTCTTTTTTTTTTTGTATAATCTAATTATTCTCAGTAGACAGAGCATTGCTACCAAAGGTACCGCCATCACTATCTTCGTTATTTGACTGACTGATGTAAAGCGCTTTGTAGTCTATGACTTAGAAAAGTACTATACAAATGCGTGACATTTACATTTATAAATCTGTCAACCATTCATGTCTTTGAACCTTTTCTCTAAATACAAAAATAGCCTATTTAAAAAAAATAAAAATAACAAAATGCAAAAAATTGTTTATAATTCAGATTTGAAAGATTTCTTCAATGAGAAGCAGGTTTGTTCTGCAAAAAAAATATTTTGCTAAAAAAATAAATGCAAATACTCAATTTGGTCTAAATGACAAAACTTTAACCATTTTTTTGTTTATTTGTTTACTTACTTTCTTTCATGTTTTGTTGTGGATGAAATCTGCAGAGGTGATAGAGGATGTGGCAACCTGCAACTTTACCACATCCCATTTGTTTGTTTGTTTTAACCAGCTACAAGCTGATCTGGTGCTTCCAGTAAATCAGCGGACTAATATTAATCACAATTTGTTTCACTCTCCCTTCCTCCCTCCCTCCTTCTTTCTGTTATTCACAACACACAGACACATAGACACACACACTCTTTCACTGACTCCAGCTACAAATATCAGTCAGGAACACACCCACAGATACTCAGACACCATCCAGCTCATAAATTATATTATTTGTTTTTAAGCAGCTTTCTCTTCCCACTTTATTACTCAGTTTCACTTGAGTAGCAGAATGTGGTCTAATGCAGTCTGACTAATAGACGAGTGACTTATTTCAGATTGATGTCGATGTAAAATTCACGTTTCCATCATGAAATTTTATGGAGACAAACTCAAAACTTATCTAACCTGAAATTCAAGAGGAGAAATGTTGTTTTCATGTCATTAATGGAACACTGGACTCTGATGAGAATATTTAAGGGTGTATGAAGTTTACCCAACCAGTCTTCATGTGTTTGGCTTACAATCAAGTTCCTTGAGTTGTCAAAAGTTTCAGGGTCTTGTTTATAAGTGAAAGTAAAATGGAGCAGGTGAAGCTGTGTCAAAAGGTATAGTTGTCGATTTACTAATTGATCTATGTTCCAGCCCTCACCAGTGGTCATGGTATGAGATCACTGATTCAGTCAGCTGAAAGGGGCTTCCTCCTAGAGTGGCTGAACTCACCCTGTGAGGAGGTCAGCTATTCGAGTTGTTGCTTTTAAAGGGACGTGAGGGAGCTTTGAAAAACAAACCTCATGAGCGCCGCGTCTGGCACTGCGAATAACTGCAGCCTTTAGCGGGAGCGTGCACAAACTTCTCACTAGTTCATAAGGGTTCAACCAAAGGCAGCCGGAGGCATGATTCCATAAATGAAAATACATTTTATTAATACAAAAGGAAATATAGTAAAACAATGCCCCGCGACGCACACACACACGATCAGACTGAGGGAGCCGATCTAACAGAGCTAATCTCGCTAGCCACTATGTTCCAGCTTCCACTGCTGCCTGTATTGCTAAAAGCTTTAATCAACCGGTGTTCTCGGGACACCCGGAGGAGAATTTGAGAAATCTAGCGTGATAGAATCATGCCCCGCCGCATATATCACCCTAGATTTCTCAAATTCACATCACGGAGTGGAGCTCCGTAGCACCCGGAGGTCCGTGCGCAGCAGAGCCGCCTTAGATGCACTGTAAGCGGACTGAGGTCCAGGAAAGAGTCGGGGATTTGCGGCCTACAGTGCCGAGACCATAAACATGGACAGATTGCTGTGCGGTCGCCTATAACAGCACCTTTAGCTCTGTGAAACCCTTATAATCCATCAGAGAGGTTTTCAGCTCCATAAACGCTGCCAAATAACACCAGTTTGATGAGAAAAACCACTGGTTTAGATAAGGAAGTCCACCATTGACTAGCAACACTACACAAAGGTGCAATACTGCCACCTACTGGATATACATTTATTATTACTTTTTTAGCCCGAGAACGCGCAGAAGCGTCAGTTGACGTCACATCCGTAGGACAGCGCGGGAAATTCGGACCCCGAATTGCAGAACATTTTACAGCTCACAGCCTGTTCAAGATAATGGAATGATACATGGGTGGCCTCATTCTTTTTGATTTAAAATGCTTCATCACTCATTAACCTAAATAAACTGAACATGCAATTATTACTTTTCTTCAAAAGCTCCCTCATGTCCCTTTAAGCAGCAAAAGGAGCCAGATGAGGTGGTTTGGGCATCTGCATTCTGGATGCCTTTCAAGCGGTGTGTTGTATGTCACACATGGGAACAGACTATGGACTTGATGCAGAGACTATATCTTACATCTGACCTGGGGACACTCCCTCTGAATGAGCTGGAGGATGGGAGGAAGGTCTGGGGATCTTTGTTTAGGCTGTTGACCCCACGATATGGTTCTGGGTGGATGGATGGATGGAATCTGACACTGTTTGGTATAAATTATTGAAACTTATGTCTTCCATCCAGGAGCTCCCTCTTCCTGGGTGAGTAGGTGTTGGGTAAAATCAGCCAGCACCAGTTTTCCAAAAGATTACCAAGTTTTAAACAACGAATAAACTTAGCTAAAACTTTTATAGTTACTTTTGTTGCCTAACTGGCCACAGACATTGTTAATGTGATTTGTTAAGACCAATCCTCAACACAGATCTCCAGTCTGCTGTGCAATATTTCTCTTTAAGTGCTTGATGATTTCCCAAATTGTTTTTTAATAAACCATCTTGTGGGCATCGGGTTTCTCATGTTACCCATTCAGCAACTAAAAACTGATGTTTCAAGCAGAAGAAGCACACTGCTCATAAATGTACTTTAAAATTCTCTGTAACTCTGTCAAGTCTGAGCAAGGACAAATGATTCACACTTCTTGATATAATCATTTATTTTTTCCCAGTGATAGGTTTAATATTAGTTTCTTACAGGGGAGTAAAATGGAAGATTAGATCCATAAACTCTTGGGTAATTTTGAAGAAAACAATTGTTCAACTACTTGTTTTTCATTTTTTTTACTGATTGGGTTTTCAATAACCCTTTAATGTGTGTGTGATTTGCTTTAAAGGGTTGTAACATGCCTTTGTTTGGCATATGCAACACAGTTAGATCATGGACAGGTTGTAAACACACACATCTTCATGTAATCCAATACATGAAATAGACTGTCGGTCTTTATTTACCCAGTGCATTAAAAACTAAAGCCAAAAGCTAAAGTCAACATTGACTTGCAAAATATGCTTCTAGGATCACAATTACTTAAACAGACATGGCTGCACTGATAAAAGGAAGTTCATTCTGCATGTTTTTAATGGCGCCCACTTGTTAAACAGTATTAAATCCTAATTTAAAAAGGGCTCAGGCTAAAGGTCATGAATCATTATTTGACAGTCAGCTTGTGCTAGGGCTAGGGTTAAAATTCCTACAAAATAATGGTGCAATGCAAAATCAGTCTGCCAGCAGGTGGCATTTGAGACTTGACGCTCCACGGTAATAACTCCATTCATAGCAAGAGTAAAGACATATAGCTTTGGCTTCATGAAGAGAACATCTGGCAGCTTTGATGCTAAACTTTACGTTCATTTCCGATTAGCATCCACAGCATTATCATTGTGACACTTCCGCTATAGCAGCGGGTCAAAGGGCACAGGTACGAAGTCCCTACAGAGTCACAAATGACAATTATAGAAGGGTTTCTCATGCACGTCGAACAGAATGTCATGTGCATTAATTGTGCATTAATAAAAGTAACTGCGTTAAAAGGAATTGGTGTTAAAGCGTTCTTATTGCATCAACTCTGACAACAAAGAGACAGGCTTTAAAACAGCTACAACACCAAGTTAGATCCCATCAGAAAACTGTTTGGAGTTGGCGTCTGGGTCATAGAGGTGTGTAGATAAGCTGGCAGTTGTAATTCATTATGTTCAAAAGCTACTTTTATTCTCAGACACAGCTGACCTTAGGAGACACAGCTGGTTCCTGTTAGTTTGGCGTGTCAGAATCTACGTATACTATTTCAGAGAAAGCATTAAAGTTAAATCCCTCAGCGTCGCAAAGTGTCCCAACATAAATTATGAATAATTCACTGCTTAGTGACATTTCTTTTGGCTTGTTAACAATGTCAAAACATTTATGCTCCACACAGATCCTCTTTTCTTAAAAATGAGAGCAGCTTTTTACCTTTTTTCTCTTCTTTCTTTGGTGGTAGATGTCAGAATCATTGCCTGGATTACAGAGATAAGACTTCCGGCCAAACAGCTATAGCTTTCTGCTTCCTACTATTGTTTTCAGTTGTCTCAGACTGAAGTTACAACTTCAGTCAAACCAGAAGAAACAAAGACAGGGATGATAAGAAAAATGTTTCCTTTAACTTCTTTTGGCCACAAAAAAGAGGAAATCTAATTAGACATCAAGTGTCAATTACATTTTGAAGCTTTTTAACTTGTAAAACTTATTGTTTTTTGTACAAGTTTATTATTATATAGAAGCAGGTGTTTATGATGATTGGATTATTTTCAGTATGAGTCACAATGAAACTCAAGCATAACTGCTGACAATTCTGTTTTGTTTTGGTGGTTTTAGGCCACGAGTGATCACTCGCTGAGTCAAACCGTAAAAACTTTGCCAGAAGGCTCAGAGACTCAACATGAAATTTGTCACCTTCATAAAACACTTGAGAACTTAAGACCTCCGTGCTTCATCAACTTCTGATGTTATTGTTTTAATAGGAGAAAAAAAAGAGCTATTTATATCATCAACACAAACACAAAAGATAAGGTTTTGCTTGTTTATAGATCTGTTTTTGCAGACGTTCTACTTATTAAGTCTGTTAGCTCATGACAAAAATGTTTCATGAATTATTCTTATGATTAGGAGGAAATGTTATTGATAACCCATCTAATGCCTTGAAATGTGCAGTTAGTACATGATTGATGAGGAGAAAGTAGCCAGGAGTATAACCATAATCACATCAGGTGTTTGCATAAATTCCTCAGCCTTGACTTCTTAATCACTTCTCGTGAACATCAGTCATTCTTTCTTTTGTGTTGCCAAGGCATTGTGCCATACAACCGTGGGCCACCACCCATGCATGTCTTCATAGGTGAAGGTAAAGACAGACAGAGTTTCCAGGGTGTTATTAAATCAAACAAGCTGACGTCTCTAAACCTGAAGATCCACCTCTTGTGGTTCTTTGTCGGTTGTTCTGTTTGGCTCCTTCAGTCACCTGGAGGGGTTTTACCATTTTAATTCAGAAACTCTGAGCACGTGTTTGAGACAAGAACAAGCGTGAACATTCCGCCTGTTTTTGTGTGTTTTTCTGTCCTTGTATTTTATTCATAAAGTATGTGTGAAGCAGGAAGTCATTTAAAGATAGGTTTTTATGATTTATCAGTGTGTAAAATTAAAGTGAGCTTTTCTTTCTTCTTTCTTGTTTGTGCACTTAGTGTTTTCTGGTTATTAGTCAGTGCTCATTCATTCTTTCAGTTTATAGTAGAATTTAGCAATTGTCTTATTTATTATAAGGTATATTTTTCCACATAGTTTCTACATTAAAGAAAACATTTTTCATTTTGACACACAAAGCCCTGCAGCCAGTGCAAAGTTTGATCTGTTCTGATTCCACTTCAAGACAGCCTCATTCAATTCATTGAATGTAACTGGCATTATGACTAAATGGAATTGAATCAAGCACATTTACAATTGATTAACTTGTCAACTCCATGTAAAATGGCAACAAGAGCTAATCAGCCTCAACAGACGGAAAAAAATCAGAACTCAGGAAATGTTATAGTTATTGAACTAAAATGTGACGTGATCTTAACTGAGAGTCAATCAAAGTGTCATTTGAAGTCTTAAGAGATCTTACATTATTGTATCATGATCCTACTTTTAAAATTTGACCAAAACAACTACAACTTGATCATTTCTCAACATAATATCCTCAATAAATGACTTGACCTAAACACCCTCACGCTGATGGTTTTCTCTTTTATTAAACCTAAACCATTAAAAACGCTACAATTTGGCACAAACCTCCGGGAACTTTGAGTGTTTAATTTCAGGTCTTTGAACAATCTGCTGGAATGTTTCATGACATGTTCGTTACCGTGTGTCAGTCACGTGTTGAGACGAGGTGACTGTAGTTTCGATGTCAAGATATTTAAGGCTAATACCGTGAACAATGCAGTGTAATATATTATGTGACATTGTCACATCTTTATAAAGCTGTGTATAACTTTTCTGCAACTTTTAATATGAAAAGCTGACATCAACACTCTGGAATTAGTTGATGAGCTGCAACACGGCAGCATAAAGCATCTTAACAGTGTATTAAGTTTTCAAATAAAGGTAAATATGGTCATGTGTTAGTGGGGAACTCCTTCGTCTAGAATGTTTTGAATTTGATCATCTTTACACAAGACTGATTTATGTCTGTGGTTACTTTTGGAGATTCCTCCAAAATCCTTGATGTGTTGCAATCAAAACAATGTAGCAGAAGCTTCCTATAATCAACCATTAAAGCCTCCTGCATTTTCTACCAAGGTGCCACTTAGAACTTCTTATTACCACTTAGAAGTATTTTCTAATGCATGTGTGAACAGGGTTATAAGAAGATCAGACAAATGTATTTGATTTTCATGCGTTACAAAAGACTTTGTGTAGTCGTATGCCAGAAATAGACCTGCTGTTCTTTGACCATGCCATAAATTTTGCATGTTTATACTATTTAATGGCTCACACACTACTGCTGCATGTAGACAGTGTTGCAACCTTTTGTAAATTTATAAACATTACATGGCTTAGCATATTACTGCTGGAATTGCATCAACAGCTGTGCCATTACAGCAGCTCTAAGATAGCACTAGCCCCATTATACATCCACCAGCAGGGTTAACACGACCAGCCTGAGCAACCACAACTGAGACTGCGCTGACTCATGCTAGAAAAATCGGTGGTCCAGACTGTTTCATAATAAAAAAAACAGGCACTTTCAGAAAAAAAGTGATATTTACTAAAAGGAATGCAGAAGTAATCCCAAAAGAAAACAAACTACAAAAAGTCCAGTTTCTTTATAACTTAAACGGTGGCTTTGAGAAGTTGGGAAAAATGTTTACATGTGGGTAAATTTATGTCTGCTCATCCCATGCTTCCTAAAATATGTTTTACAGAACCTAAAATGTCCTACCATTTTCCAGCTATACATTTGACATCATTGACCGTCAAGAGTCAAAAATCAAGATGTGGTTAATCTCTTAAGCATCATCTTCATATACCTTGAGTAACATCATTTTTGTTACATTCATTAAAACATTTTTGTGAAGAAAGGTTTTATTGTTGGTTGGATTTGGGAGATCACTCTAGTAGTTAATGAAAATAAGTATGTTCTTTTTTCTTTTCCCCTTTTCTCATTGGATTTATATAGCGCCTTTCAGGACACCCAAAGCGCTTTGACAGAAGCTCCATTATTCATTCACACACACATTTAGACCGGTGGTGGTAAACTACGACAGACGTCTGTAGTCACAGCTGCCCTGGGGCAGTCTGACAAAAGCGATATGTTTTGATTGTTCAGCAGATTGATTAAATTAGTTAATTATTAAATCGTATACGTTCTAATCTTTGAGCTGCTTTTGACTATGTATTTTTTAAGTCAGCTGCAGATAACAGAAAGCAGATGAGTCCTCAAAAAGCTAAACACCTGCCTATGAATTGAGTTAACTGCAGCAAGAAGCACACAGGTTATTTACAGTATATACGTCTTTATATATTTTGTTATATTAATTTTGTTGTAATTTTACATTTTTGTTTTATTTAAAACGCGGATGATGTTTTCTAAAATGAATGCTTCACTGACTGATGTGATGCAAAAACGTTAAAATCAAATTCTTATGCAAATTGAGTAAATAGCTGCAGGGAAACATATATCACATATTAAATAAATCTCCAAAGATGTGAATTTCGAAAGTTTTGAACATGGGCACAAATAAAGTCATATCTGTTTCTGTTGATCCAGTGCAACTTGGTGAGCTTTGTAAACACACAGTGGAGGTGACTGACTGGAATGTGAACACAAACATACCCAATGACATTGGAGGCTGAGCTTTTTTTTGGAACCAACGCATTCACAGAAAGGTTTTTGCTTTGATTTGACCAACACCCTTGCATGCATATTCTAAACCATGTAGATACTGAGTTATTTAGACATTACCTGAACAAATAAAAAGATGGAATTAATATAAATGTATGACATTTCTAAACTAAATTCATCACAAATAAGCAGTTGTTTTCTTTTCATTGGTGACTTTTGAATTTAGTTGTGATCTTTAAGCACCAAATCACAACAAAAGCCAAAACAGACATTAAGGGATTCCAAATTGCCTAAAATTCCAAGTCTGTAGTTTGTCATCCTAATATTTTAGTCCCTATGGTGATGTTATTCTGGTTATGAACTGTGACTATCACACCTTCATAAACAGGGACATTTTTCTGCTGTTGGACCCCCAAAGCTGATGTCAGCTGTTTGGTTTCTGCTGGTGTCTCAAACCCTGGCAAATAAAAACAGAAGTTACTGAGTGGGATTCAGTTTTTTGACCATGTTTTGAACCTTCCACATAAACCTTCAATAACCACTTGAACTTATAAAGATTGAATTTTACCAAAACACCCTTCAATGCAGTGCAGCTGCTGCAAATCAAAATAATAACCGAGGTGGTCAGTTCTGTCATCAAGTGTCACAAGAGTAAAAACCTAGGGAAATACCAAGCTGCAATAATTCACCTCGCTGGTTAACGTGCATGCTGTGTTTGACAAGCCCAAGAGGAAATAACCTCACATGTGCAGCTCTTTCACAACTTATGCAAAAGAAATTCTGGGTGATCTTCACTCTAAAGCAGAAGCATTGTTAAAATTAGGACAAGATGAGTGAAATGTTTACCCTCGTTGGGTGGAAAGCACCAGAGATTTCTCATTTTGGTTGATCAAATTTATCACACATTCACACTCACTCAATGTTTCTCCATCTCAGCCCCTCGGCCTTAACTGTTTTGTTGTGGTTTTTACAAAAAAAGGTGTTTTTTGCTGTCACCTCGTCTTAGGTGGGAGGTTTAGTTTCCTGAAGTGCTGCACTCTTTTGTGTTGTGTTAACTACCCTACTCTTCCTATCTTGGACATGTCTACTATAAAAAGCATTGACTTCTAGATTTGCTTTTAATACGTCCTCCAGATTATGCATTTGATTTAGTTTCTAATTTGTTTGCAAGATTAAGTCATAAATGCATAGATTTGCTTGTCTAAGGTCAGCTGTAAGGTCTCTATCAGTGTGTGAATTCTTCTAGTCAAAATCTAATTTATTGTTTATTTATTCGAATAGTGTGTTTATTATATTTTATTTTTATTATTATTATTATCAAAAATCCATTAGAATGTCTTAATGTGACCGACTGAAATGATCCGACTCTGATAAAAAGCAATATATCTTGGGGAAAGAATAGTGAAATTAAACAAAAGAAAAGAAAACAATGATTCTTTTTTTTTTTTTTTTAATGAATGACATTAAGTTGAAATGAAAAAGTAACAACAGTGGATTCATTTGTTTAATATTTTTGGTAAATTTCAGTTTTTTAATTGATTATTTTTTGTTAGTTTTGTTTGTTTGTTAGTCTGTTTGAACCCTCAATTATTTTCTTTTTTTACAGTTTAGACATTTCCTTTTTGTTTCAGTTATTTATTATAAATAAAAGAGCTATATGCTACCTAATGCTTAGCGATTGCTCTATAGCTCTTTATTTAAAAAAAAGAAGAAGGCGGCAAAGTCTTTGTTAACAGATTGAGTACTATGCAACCATGTTTGTTTTTAGGGAACCAAGGTCAAATGATGCCAGTTAAATGAACAGATCTCTGGCTCCATAACAGTTAGATGGTATCAACATGTTGGTAGCAAAACGAATATTGGCAGTTTAAATGCTCCATGAGAGCACTTCTCTTATTCCTCCTTTCCCAGTCATTGCTTCTATGACAGATTGTGCTGCTGCCTGCTGTGGTAGATTTGTATCTTTGTTCTTTCTTTCTTTTTTATTGTATAGTACAGAATAAATAAAAATATATATACATATTGAGGAAAAACAGACAGGGCAAGAACAATTATTGAAGAAAAAACACTGCTGAGATATTATTGGAGACAAAAATCTAAAAAGGAAGGAACTATACAGTTTTACTTTTGAGCTTTATGCATGTTTGCTTTTTCTGTGTGTCTTTACTTCCTGAATATTCGCTGATACTTGGATCAGATACAGAAAGCACATAACCTCCATCAAATAGAAAATAGTTCCCTGTCAATTTATGTTCAAAAAATCAGAATAGGGGAAGTTAAAAAGAACTGCTTCTGCATTGATGGAAATCTCTTGAAGGAAAAGCATTTACAAGACCTTGTATGAAATTAGTTTCAGGGTGTATTCTAAAAAAAATGGAGGGCTTGTCAGTGTGATGCATCAATCAACCATTTGCCCAATGCAAAGGAAGTTTGCAGAGCCAGCTCTTGTTCCTAGGATTGCTCATTAATGCTCTTCCTGGTGGTTTTGTACCTGCATGGTGTACATTATGTGGAAATGTAATCCCAACAGAACATGTAGTGTGTTAGCAGTTTTCCATCTTGTTGATTTAAAACTGTTTTGAGACAAAATACTTTGTTTTTGCAAAATGTTAGTGGCTACTAATGCTGGTTCAGATAATAAATACAACACTATAAAAATCTCCTAGATCTGTTAAAATGTTACTTCTATAACCCTTGTTCTGGTTAATTTGGAAAAAAGTAGTTTCATTATTCACATAGTTGTTGTTATTGTCAGATTGAAAAGTGATGCACCTCCTCAAATCTGACACTGCAACAGAAGTCAATTTAAAAAATCAATAATAAGTTTAAAGATTTACAAAATAAGAAGTCTGTTTTAGTTGATAAGAGATACATGTGTTCATTCATGATTCATTTTGTGTTCTCTTCACAGAGGAAAGACATTTGGGCGTGATCAAATGGACTGATGTGCACTCCGTCTGCAACGGCAGTGAAAAAGGAAGAAGGAATGATGGTTGTCTGCCCTGAAAGGAACTAAGTATGAGACACAGACAGACTGTGGGCTTCATATAAGTGTTTGATGATGTTCATTCAGCAAAAATATTCAACGTACAGCAAAAATGAATTCCAGACAAACCAGCGTTTTATTAGGCCTTTATATTAGGCTATATAAGTGGGTTACACAAAGAGTCAAATATTTTCTAGTCTTTATTTCTTGTCATTTTGATTAATATGGCTTACAGATAATGAAACCATAAAATTCAGTGTCTCAAAAAACTAGAATACATACATAGAAAACATAAGATCAATTAAAAAGGGTGATTTGAAAAAGAAATATCAGGCTTCTGAAAAGTTTGTTCATTTCTATGCACTCAATACTTGGTTGAGCCTCCATGTGCATGAGTTACTGCATTAATGCAGTGTGGATGGACATGATCAGCTGGGGTGTAATGGAAGCTCAGGTTGCTTTGATAGCAGCCTTCAGGTCAGCTGCGTTGTTGGGTCTGGTGTCTCTCATCTTCCTCTTGATGATCCCATAGATTCTCTCTGGGGTTCCGGTCAGGCCAGTTTGCTGGACAATAGCGCTGCCACACATTATTTTGAAAGTCAACTATTCACTGATTGTTTTTACAATTAGTCAACTAATTGGATCATGCCTACATTGGACTAAAACATACAGCTTGTTGCACCAGCATGCAACTTATACTGTATATCCATCATTAGCTTACAGTTTGAAGTGTTTAAGGTATGTGTCAAATAAAAATAAAGACAGGATGATAGTTTATTAAACTTTTAATGAAATTTGCAGCTTGCAGCAACAAACAAATCTTTAACTGTAGCATAAAGTGCAACATAAAGTGTTCAAAACTGCTTTTTGTCTCACACAGCTGCTGCAGCTAGTTTTGCTCCATGGACCCGCAGCACGGAGCTTCACCAGACCCGCAGCTCGGAGCAACGCAGCTCGGAGAAACATAGCACAGAGCACCATAGCACGGTGCAACGTAGCACAAGGCATCGCAGCACGGAGCTCCAGGACGCAGCTCTGCAGCACGGAACTCCGCAGGATGAAGCTTCACCGGGCCCACAGCAGCTGTGGGTCCAAATGACAGAAAGGCAGTGAAAAGCAGCTTTAAAAAATAAATGACATGCAACTACTAAATTCATCGCCAACGATTTTAATAGTCGACGTAATCGTGACTAATTGCCAGTAAGGCTTGGCAGCCCTACTGGCCAATCAGAGCTCAGTAACACCATGGTCACTGAACCAGCTTTGGAAGGTGCCATGTCCTTTTATAGAAGGTAAAAATAACTACACTTATAACATATTGTAAAACCACAAAACTTTTGTCCTGCAACACAAATTATTTATTATTTAAAAACATTTCCATGTTATTTTCTCCAGGTTAAAATTGTTTGGAAATGTATTCTAAACGTATGTATTCACTCTTTTTTTTTTTTTTTATAACAAATATCATAATAACAATATTACAAGTTGTAGTGTTTTTATATTTTAAATGTATAAATTATTATATTTTATCATTTAAAAGTTTAGCCCCCTTTAAAGGCATCTGTATTAATCAGAACACTTTCAAATTCTTCAAAATGCTGGAAATGTTCAAGAAAAGTCTGAATGTTATATATATAGAGATATATATATAGAGATATATATAATTTTGTATCTGTAAAAAAACTGTGCTTTATGTTGATATATTTTTAAAAGACATTTGCAGAAAATTTGCAGACAAGCTTTTTATTTTTAATTGAGTTTAAATTGTCCATGTTCTCACCCTCTGTTAAACTGTGTTGGAGTAAATGTAGTAGTTAATTTATCAGTTTGAACTAAAATTAGAAAGAGGGATGTTTATGTTATTTATTTTTCTGTTTTTTGGTTTTGTAAAAATGTAAAAAAAAGAAACTTATTAAAAAAATTTGTAGGACTTTTATGTTACTGGTCTTTTTGTTTAAAGCTGAAAATCTCTTAATGCATAGGTTTTCCAAAGACCTGCATCTAAAGCAATGTCTCAGTTCAGGAGTATTGTGCTAAGATTACAACTCATATTACATCTCCTGAAAACAATATAGTGTGGCACATCCAATTCATCTGCTTTTGCATCAAAAATGCAAATGCCTCTTTACGAAAGTTTCCTTCTTGCATGACACTGTGATCACACCCTTTTTTATGCACAAACAAATTTAGATAAGGCCTTTATTTCTACAAGGGGAATGTTGAATGAACCAGAAACAGTGCTGGTAGCAGCTGTTTGTGCATCAAACTTTTTAAGGATCAGACAATTTTCTTTTCCACAAGTGTTGTGGAAAATAATTGTAGGACGGTGAAGATGGTCAATTTTCAAATTTGATTTTAGATCAAAATAGATAGTCTCTATAAAAATATAAAACTCAAGCCAGATTTTAGTAAGATATTTTATAACAGCTGAATTTATAATTTTTGCAGATTAAGCTAAATTTGTGGGATTAAAAAAATTAAATATACAATACATTGTTTCTGAAATATAATTGAATGCTTTCTCTTTCTAGATTAATTTACACAAAATTCCAAACTCAGTCATGATGTGAGCTGCTTATAATTCATAAAATAAGGCTTCAGTTCTTCCATTACTATTTCTGTTAACATAGCAAACACTAATAGGTAAAAATAGATTTTATATGGAAGTAATTTTCCCCATAATCTCATGATGCAATTGAAGTTTTTTAAAAGGTAAGAATGAACACAATTATTTTAATGTGTTAATTTATTTTCATTTCATTTTTAGACACCTATGACTAAATATACATTCAGGAACTTCATGAATAGGCTGAATAGGATAAGTTAAAAAACGAGCTGATGATGTAGAAGGCAATACTAACTGAAATAAATCAGATCCACACAAATCTACAATAAAACAAAAACCTCAGCAGTCATTAGTCTAGATCCAGGACTGGGACCAGAGCCATTACCACACTCTAAGAAATGAAACACTGAGGTTGTTAGAATTATGGAAACGTTTTATGTTGGAACAATCCAAAAAATGGTTTTAAATAAAGGCAACTGGACTTATTTGGTTCTTTGAAGACTTTTCGCTGCTCATCCGAGTAGCTTTGTCAATTCTGTCTGTAGTAAAGAAGAGAGAGTCTATAAACTGTGCTTATCTTCCTCTGTCTGTGACACACCTCCTTCTACCCCTTGAGGAGGTGCTTGCTCCACTGTATTCAACTGGAGTCCTGGTGAGGTGTTTTGACTAGAGGCGTGAATTGTCTGGGAATTAAGTTCAGAGCAGACTGGTAGGTGCTGGAAAGATGAAATCTGAGTCCTCCTCCTCTGTTCAGTGATGGTTTTTCACGTTTGACATAGATGGCTTCTTTAACTCCTCTCTCAAACCATCGGTCTTCTCTGTCCAAAATGTGTACGTTGTCGTTTTCAAAGGTGTGTCCCTTGTCTTTGAGGTGGAGGTGGACTGCTGAGTCCTGGCCTGATGATGTGGCTCTCCTGTGTTGAGACATGCACTTGTGTAGTTGTTGTTTTGTTTCTCCAATGTAAAGGTCTGAACAGTCCTCACTGCACTGGACTGCATAAACAACACCACTGATCTTCTGTTTGGGAGTCTTGTCCTTAGGATGAACCCGTTTCTGTCTGAGGGTGCTGTTGGGTTTGAACTTTACTGGGATGCTGTGTTTGGAGAAAATTCTTCTCAGTTTCTCTGAGACTCCTACTACATATGGAATGACGGTGCTTTTGCTCTTGTTGTCGTCTTTTTTAGCTGCTGTGGAGTCTTTTCCAGATTTCTTTCTTGATTTAGCGAAGGCCCAGTTTGGGTAACTGCAGGTCTGGAGAGCTTCTTTGACGTGTTTCTGTTCCTTTTGTTTCTCTTCAGTTCTGGTGGGAATGTTCTCAGCTCGGTGGTGTAAAGTCCTGATAACTGATAGTTTGTGCTCCAGTGGGTGATGTGAGTCAAATTGCAGGTACTGGTCTGTGTGAGTAGGTTTCCTGTACACCTCAATGCTGAGACTTCCATCCTGTTGAATTTGTACAGCGCAGTCCAAGAAGGGCAGTTTGTTGTTGTGTGCATCCTCCCTGGTGAACCTGATGTTTTTATCCACAGCGTTGATGTGTTTGGTGAAGCCTTCTACTTCATGAGTCAGAATTTTGACCATCTGTCAAACATTTGAACATCTGTCGATGTTCTTGACTTTGTTGTATGTAGAAGTTGAAAAGAACAAAAATCAGAAACTTGTCCCATTGATGAGTTCTTATCTTCACCAGAATACCAGCACTGATGTTTGACAGGAATACATTTTAAAAGCTGTGTGTGTCTAAGCCAGATGACCTGTTCAAGGAATTTATGGTAAGTCAATAAATGATCTTTTTATTTGAGAAAGGAAATAGAATGTAGACATATTTGTTCATATGTGTGCAATTTTTAAAATATTTTCTTTATTTTTATTATTTGTATTTTTGTTTTTTGTGTTTTACATTTTAAGGATCTGGATCTTGGTGCAAGCAGAGAAACAGAGCAGCTGACTTTGGGAGTCTATGCAGATTCCTCTGAGGACATTGGTGACATCATAGAAGGAGGTGCTGCAAGATTTGACTGATGTGGCAAAGGGGTTTGCCCTCCTGATTGGACTGATCTACTGTCTGAGCTACCCAAAGCACCTGGCTGAAATACACGTTTGAATTTCTTCAGAAGGCTTTTATGGAGCTGGATGGAAACAACCTACTGTATCTACGAAGATGCAGGTTCTCAAAAACAAACTGCTTGAGTGAAACAGCCTGCAATCAACTATAGAGGACAATAAACTGCTCCTAACTTTGGACTTCAGTTTTGGTTTGGGGAAAAATAGTTTATTTGAAAAATGGACATAAAATGCCACTGAAGTCATTTTAAACGTACAGGATGAAATGTGTAAAAGTCTGCATTACCTGACTCATGTGAATGTGAAAAATGTTGGAACCACAATGCTTGTTTCATAAATAAATCAATGTTTGACGTGATGTTCATGATCTTGGTTGTGTTCCTGCACTTACCGGTAAATACATTTTGGTTTAGAATCAAAGGCTCTGAAGGATTTGAACCCTAGTGCCGTTTCCCCTCCTGCACTGTTGATGTGAACTTCTTCTAAATCCTGGTTTAATGTTAAGAGCCAAGTGTAGCACAGCACAAGTCACTTGTATTCTTTTGAAGTATTTTGTTTTGATAACTGGACAACCATTGCACAGAATGTTAACCTGAGGGGTCAAATATTACATTCATGTTGTATTGTTTATGACATGTACTTTATATGAGCAGCCCTTTTTTTGTTTGGCTAATCCTGATGCAGTGTCATTTTCAACCTGTGTAAAAAAAAATCAGAGTGATTATTTAAACTATTTGAATAAAACTAAAGATATTGTCAAATGAATGCACTTAGAAAAATGATTGGTAATTGACCAACTTTTAAAATTATGCATTTATTGTCAGTTTGTACTGTGGAGTTTTCCTGAAAGTTTTAATAAAGTCAGGGTTACTGACCAAACTTGTGTTCTATTAAATTATTTGACAAATTTAAATATAGTAAGCTGCATTAATTAGATCCAAAGCACAATGGTGCCATTAAATTCAAATTAAAATGTCAATTAAACCCAAAGTGATACTGTTAATAAAATGAACAGAGTGTTAGTAGATTCTAATTAATGGTGTTAAATAGTGACAACTGCACAAAGGCTGTTGTCTTTAAAGAACAACTTCACTTCTGATATACGTGACCATTGCAATTGCAGGTTAGTTAACCTTTTTGTTTACATTTAATTGACTGAGTTTTGTGGAAAAGATTGCCTTAACTTTATCAATTAAATCCAAAGTTTTATTTCTAAGAGTGCAGATCCACTATCATATGGCAAGTGACTGGCCCTCTAGAGTTTCTTCAGGAACTTTCTATAGTTCCTTTTTACTGTAGTAGTTCAAACAAGACTGGATTTACCAGTCCTTTATTTGACAGATGACTTTGGCTTTATGCCAGTACTCATCATTCATTCCTAATTTAAACACCTTTTCTCAAGACAAACGTTTGAATTGATTACATTCCATTGGTTAAATTAACCCACCACTAACTGGATTGTGCCGTGTACAGCCTGAATAGCAGAAACCAACTTGCACAACTTCAAAATTTCCAATTACAAACATTTGATGTTGTTAGTGGTGTTCTCCAGGGCACAGTCCTGACCCCCTTTCTTTTATAATTTATATATTCCTTTTAAGTTATATTTCCAAGAAAGATAATTAATTTACTGCCATACAGACAATGCTCTGTTGAACTTGTGGACCACTGGTGTGATTCATCCTCCAGTTTTCTGATTGTTTAGAAAAACCAATTAGCTAGTTTGTTTATAATAATGTGACGTGATTGTATCATCCAGTACCCATTAATTTTTTAACTCAGACTTGCTCTAAATAAACGTTATCATATTTTTTGAAGAGCCACACTGTCATTGTGTCTTGTGAGAGCAAAAGCCAAAAAAGTAAATAATCAAATTTGGAGTTCTGTCTGTGCTGTTTTGTAAGATGAAAAAACATATATTGAACTTGGAGAATGAACTTTATTTACATTAATCATGATTTGAGATGTCTAAAGAAATAAGTATTTCCACAGTGTTTAGCGCGTGAAAAATGTTGAATGTTTAAATTTGAAGTGGCCCCAAAAAATTTAAATCTGATCACATTTCTGTTTCCACATTCAAATTGCATGTGTTTGTAAATAATTTCAAAGTAACCCAACAGTAATAGTAGATTAAGATATTGAGAGTTTTAACAGACAGAAGAATTTATTCCATTCTGCCTTTAATCTGGCCGTTTACAAGAAATGTGTTGCTTCCCTCTAGTAGGCTTCAATGAAGTCACGTGATATAGTGTAAACTAGATTTACACAACAAGCAACCCAAGCTCTCAAATGTTTCCTTTGCTTAAATGGCATTTTCTCACATTTTTGTCTTTAAAATAATCCTAAAAATGTAAATGGATGGAAACTGGACTTCTTTTATGATTCAAAAATCACCAAAGCAGTTGCATCTGATTTAAGTTCTTTTATGAACTGGGAAGCTGAGACATCTTCAAGTTATAACAACAATCTGCAAAAATCTGGACAAACTTGAAAAGGTTCTCCTTGAGAACAGGAGGAATTTAATCTCTACCAAAGCAGAGGTTCACAAAGAGGAAGGCATAGTTAAAAATAATTCACACACCATTTTAAGCTATCTGTTGTTATTCAAGATTGCTTTAGTGTTGCCAACATGCGGGCAGTATATTATGCAGGACAGTGTATTGTGCAACAACTTATTTCCTCTGAAACTCATTGGATTATAGAGGAACCCCAAATGAGGAAGATTAAATGCATGATGTAGCTGATTACAATGCATCTTTCTGATAAACAAAAAGCCACAATTAGTCAATAACAAGCCACCGATTGGTCACATGGTCAGGATAAATCTAGTTCATTTTACAATATGGTTGAAGATAAGTGTCCATCAACAGTCTGTTGAAACCAGTTATGGATTTAACTGCTGCTACAAACTTAATTTTTTTTTTTTACTGAGGCTAAAATATTTGCCACAAACCTCTAGTTCATCTATTTGCATCAATAAAAAGCCAACATTCACTCATATTTTAGAACTTACTTTTTAAATTTTATTAAAAAACACACAAACACAAATATATACAGAAATATCCTATACACGTATAAAAGTCAGACATTTGAGAAGTACTTTTATCACAAGATGACAGAGTTACAAAGAGAGTAATGATGTTAGATTGTAGTTATACCCCAAAAATTCAATGGCATGCTTAACGGAAAATAACTGAATGTGATTTTTGCTTGACACTATTCATTTGCTAAAGCTAAGAGTAGTTAGCATTTGCAATAAGTGCCAGCCCATTTGCATTTGCGGTAGAAATACCTCCAACTTGTTACTGGTTGTGGATAATAATGTAATGCCCTATCTGAACAACAACAAACTCTGTACAATTTACAACACAATATGAACACCAACAATGCTTTGAACCAGTCAAAAACATAGACAATGTACAGTAATTTTTTTAGAACTTCACAGAGTGGATGAGAGAGGTGAGGATGGCTCAGAGTGCTACAGCACACAGAGCTCAGACGAGGGTTTAGCTTAATGCGTCCAGACCAGAGAGACTCTTGACTTGACTTGGGGGATTGGTCCCAGTTGGGTGGGGGTGGGAGGGGGTGGGGGCGGACAAGATGAGCTTCAATGAAAGTCCAAAGTGTCAAAGCACTGTCCTGTCAGTTCGTGTGGATTTTAAATCTGGCATAAGCTGCTCCAGAAATCGTCTGTGGAGGCTGTGAAGTCTGTGCCCAAAGTTGTGTACTGTGGAATGTCGTCTACTTCTTCGCCTGCAAACACAAAAATACACATGGAGCAAAGGTGAGAACCCGTACAAACACAAGCTGGATTTCACTCCTAATTTTGTAAAACTGACATCTGAATTTACTCGTATATCTGACCTATGAACTTATTTGAATAATTACCTGAGGAAGCTTCACTCCACTGGCTCCCTGGACTTGTGCATGCTTCATTGCTCAGGAATCCCCTGTCGCTTGAACTGTACATCCATTGTGGATCTTTCTCCAGTTGCTGGCAAATCTGTAAGAGCAACACCAGACTTGAGTACTTTGCCCACTGGAGTTTTTTTCAACATCATTTAGTATTTAGCCTTATTGTTTTGGTTATTTTTATTATATTAATAAACAAGCCAAACCGGCCGACCAAGACAAACATGGGTATTCCTGTCAATGAAAACTGCATGCATTTTAATAGAACCTGAAAGCCTTGCTTACCTCAATGAAGTCTTGAGGATAGTCGTAACCTGGAAGATCACAGCAATGAAAGAAGGGAGAAAAAAGGAAAACATGAGTATGATGTTGCAATATGAGTGAAATCTTTTTCCTTCCAAGTATGAAATATGTGTTGTCTTACTAGGGCTGTTATCTGGGGAAACCTCAAATCTGTGGGAGAAGCTTTGTGGGAGCACTTCCAGCCCGATCTCAACTGAATGAGACCAATCAGGAACTTCCGATTGAGGAACAAATGGAAAATCTGCAACAGAAGAGGATTGTTAAATCCTTCAAATATAAATACACTTACATTTTTGAGAGTTTTAAATAAAGGAAATGTTTTTTGTTGTTTTATTTGCTCACCTTCCTGGTCCATTTGCACTGTGCTGTCAACTTTGTTTTCCTGAGTGGACATGTTTTCATCGAGCATGGAAGTGCTCAATGGAGACTGAGTGTCACTGTAGTCTGTGTCTTCCTCCATCTTGATATTCTGGCTCTGCCAAGACACAAAAAAAAAAAACACATCCAATGAGTTTCAACAAGCAAAGCATAACAAAGCATGAGCTAAACCCATGTTATAGCATAAACTATTTACACATCTACTATTAAAGTCACAACAGTATTTACCTTCTTCTTTGATTTTGTGTCCCTCGTCTTGCTTCGTTTATCTGTGCATGGGAAAGAAAGAAAAAACATTTTGATCACTTAAAGTTGTTCCTTTCTGAGTGGGGAAAGACTCTGCATGTAACAGAATCTGTGCAAAGAAAACTGCAAGGTGTCTCACCTCTGCATTTGGGAACAGCAGGCAGCATCCTGAAGACACGCATGGCTTGGTGGCCTTTATTGATGCTCCTGTCTTTCACCTCCTCAATGTCAGGCAGGGAGTTCATTGCACAGCGGAAGTTGGCTTTCCAAGTTTTGGGATCCTTGGTCTGACCTGGCATATATTTCCCTGCCGAGAGCAAATAAGAAGAATGATTTAGCTTTTTTTTTTTTCCTGATAACCTGTTTTATTCAGAGATGGCATGCCAGTTCATGCTTGCTCACCTGTGTGGATGGCCCATTCTTTGAACAGACATGCGTCTTTGTCTAGCTCCCAACCGTGCCGAGCTGCATGTTTCCAGGGAATCGAAAACTGTGTCTTGTCCTGAAACGTCCATAAGAGGTGTTGGGTTAGAAGCATACTCATCAAAACACGAATTAAAACATGAGAACAATGTTCAACTTATCTACTTGACGCACTTTTAAAAATTATGCAAATGTTTGATTTGAGTAGCAAATTTGCAGTTGGCACAGGAAAAAAAATACACAATAATAGGATAGTTTTGCACCAGTTAATGTCCCACTTGCACTTTTAGGTAGTGGTAGACCCAATCAACTTTCTGCCAAATAAACAAAATTCACATTTTTATTGTTGCTAAATGTTTACTAAAAAACCTTTCCTGTTCTAAAACTAAAATCTGTTCAAACTCAAGCTTGACTCTTCTTTGAGTAACATGCAAACAAGTGACTGCTGAGATAAACATGCATATGGTCTTGCAGAGCAGACTAATTCACTCCACATCATACATTAAAAAATTAAAATTCTGCAAGATTCTCACCTTGTCCAACCAAGTCAGGCCGGAAATTTTGTTAGACTCGATCATCTTCTCCAGCCATGGCCTCATCCTCATCCTTGACACTGGCATGTTGGCCTAAAATGTGCAGCAATAAAGGAAAGAGATAAGTGAAGATTCCAGTGTTTAATATACAGTAGTGAGAGCAACTGAACTCCCACATCCGCCTCAGCTTAGATTTATAGCTGACTGTTGGCCGGGCAGAAGGGTGAGGAGGAGTTCACCAGGACGTGAAAGGCGCGCACTGGTGGGGGCGTGTGCGCGTGGGAGTTCAAGAAAAATTATTCTATAAACTTTAAAAAGTTCTGGAGTGTATTATTTAATCATTAATAATAATAATAATAATAATAATAATAATAATAATAATAATAATAATAATAATAATAATATAGATTTTACAAGTTGCGACTTGTGCCGGATGATAATGTGCCGAACGTGCACGGTCATATGCACACATCTCACTCAATTAATCCTCATATTAAAGTAAAAACTCCAAAACTTGGAGAATAATTAGCAGAGGTACTAGGTGGGAATTTGATCTACTATTTATTAAAACAACAACAATAATAATAATAATAATAATAATAATAATAATAATAATAAACACCGCAAAAATAAAGTACATGTTATTCCTAAATATCACTTACAGATTGTCCTGTCTGTTATCCAAGATGGAAAAAGTAGATGCGCAAGAATAATCCGAGCGGCTTGAGTTTGTTGCAGGTTAGTTCTTCCTCGTTCGTTTAAGTTATCCTGTTGGATATCTTTCTTGATCTGAATTGAGAAGCCAGCCACTCTCAAGCCTTTTTATGCTTCACACCGGGTTTTCCCCGAGCAGTCTGGGGGCGTGTGCACACTGCAAGAAATATCCGCAAAAAATAAATAGGGTGCTCATATTGACTCGAGAATCTTTTTTTTTTTTAATGAAGCAGTTGATTTTTTTAAACAAATCATCATACCTGAATGTGTGCATATGCTTACTTATGTTTACCAAAAGAAAATGCATGTAAATGAGTTGCAGAAGAATCAAACTTGTTATTTTGATTGGCATTTTTTTTCAGCGGAGCGCGCATGCGTTTGTCAGCCTTTCGTGCAGCACTGGACCCGTTTACGGGAAATCACGCCGTTGAGAGCAAGGAGGAAGTTTACAACAGCAAGGCTTGATTACAATTAGCTTGCTGCACGTAGTCAGAGGCATACATATGAATAACCTGACTTGCCATTGACGACGTAATCTACTGTGCAGACATTGCACATGTTTTGACTTTTGCAAATGTTCACATTTCTGTTCGAAACGCCAAACATTATAAGTTTATTTTACGTTGATATGCACTCCAAGCTGAACCAGACACAAAAACCACAAAATATATGTTTAATCAATATTACTGTAACTCCACAGATAAATGTGATTATGTGTTTTTGGAAAGCATGCTGCAAAGTGCCATTAACCAGAACAACGTCGCGCACTCGCATTTTTCCTCAGTGTGTCAAAGATCATCCGACAGCCTGGCACGACAAACATGTGCATGAGACAAGCCCTTTAGTATAAACAGCCGCCGCTTTGAGAAGTGGAGCATTTACAAGAAATGATGTAGTAATTTCGGCGCCCGCTAGGGGCAGATTGGTACCACAGGCTTCAGCAGTGAACATGACAGAGGAGAGAAAGGAGAAACAGCTATGCGGAAGTAGTTATGTGGGATATTCAGCGGAGCTTCTCAGGTTATCATCACTCACATTCGACACACTAACTTACCATGTGGTGTGTTGAGACATAAAGCTCAGAAGTGTGCTCATTTTTCATTTGTAAGCGTTTTGTTGTTTCAAATTATTTGCAAACACACGTTGGGAAGCCCCATAAATGCCTTGTCACATCAATTCCACCCTGCTGCCCTTTAAGGGGCTTCCCGGGGGTGGTGTGTGTGTGTGTGTGTGGGGGGGGGGTATGTGTGTTTGGCTCGTGGCCGCGTTCTCGCCAGTGCCTGCACGTTGTTAGTGCGCGCGCCTCTGGGAGGGAAGCGCAGGGAGTTTTCCTGCGGAGTTTACACCGGCAGCAGGCTGTGGGGTTTCCCAGTCACGGCAGAATTTTGGATTCCAAGGGGAACATCATCCCTATTTTTCTCCTGTTGATGACACTGACGTCTGGGAGTTTTGCAGTGAGGAGAGAAAGATGTGAATTATAGGAAATCCCTGGAACTGTGGCAGTTTTTGTTCAGTTAGACTTTTAATTTGATCAACATCATTTATTACAAAATTATAGACAAAATAGGAGTCTAAATATTAATATGTAGAATAAATACTATAACAAAACATAAATTAAACACAACAAATTGAGACATGCTTCTTGTTTTTTTAAGATGAATACAAAAGCTGCTGAGGTTTGCATAATGCAATTTATCAGAATTGTTCATATCTTTCTAATAATAACAAGCATTTTGCAATATATTCAAACCCTATCTATTTCAAGTCTCATTCAAAAAAATGATTATTTTGCCTTGCAGAATTTTGCTTTTTGTTATTATTATTTGTTTTCTCAATTATTTGCTAGTTATTTTTAACTGTTGCACTCACTGAAAAACTTTTCAAATACCATGTTACTTTTTTACTTAATACTTTTCTAAAAGTTTTAGGTTTAGGCTGCAAATCAGTGAACAAAAACTTGCCCTAAAGTATTACAGTATACAACACTCAGTGGTTTAAAATTTCTTTATATCTGGATATCATAATTAAAACACCATATTCAATGCTTGTAGATTTAAATTACGTTTTCTGCATTAAAAAACATTCCTTTCTCACTGTCAACCTAATCACTTATGGATTTTATTATACTAACACATTCATATAAAATGGATTGCATACCATGGTGTCAGGGAATCTTAATATTTAGGCCACCTGAAAGGATAAAAAAGCAAATTGAAGCTTTGGCATGAGGAAAGCTGCTTGGGGATTCAATATCCCCCTGGGCCATCTGCTTTGACAGCTCAGTGACAGCGAGTGGATCAGGTCAGAGCCCTCAGGCAGGAGCTGTGCAGTTTACAGTATGACCTTGTATAGGATGGGCTGTAAATGAATCCAGGTTGTAAAGGTTTTTTTTTTTATTCCTGAGTTTATAACACACCTAAAACTGGTTTGTAATCCAAGATCATTTTGACTGCAAGATCCAAGAATGCCATGTTTCTTTGGAAGGGAAATATACCAAATATTTCATGTCCAGCGCCACACTTTTCAGTTTACTTAAATTAAATAATAAAACATCGATTGTCATTTGACAGTGTCTCATTGATTTAGCTGCTCTTTTTTATTGTTTTTGAGGAAATAACTCTTATCTGAAAATCAAATCAAAGATATTTATTTTACAAATTTACCATTTGAGTCCAAACTCCGTTCATGATCTTTCAGATATGTTAGAGCCATAAAATAAGAGAAAATAACTGGGTGGGAATTGTGGAGAGAGATGAAGAAGGGCAAGAACAAATGAGGACCAAAAAAAATCCACATTTATGATCAAACATGCAGGTTTTCTAGCATTTCGCCTTAAAGTTTACAGAGTTTAGCGCCCCCATCAGCCCGGTCAGGGTACTGTCTGCAATACTGTCATTTTTAATAACGGCTGAGTAAACATTAACCATGAAAAGAAAACAGACTGGAGAGAGTAGTGTTGACATAGTGCTGTTTTTATGTTAAAAAGATGGCAGAATCAAATAGCTAAGAGTGAAGATAAGGATAATTCAAAAACATAAAGGTCTGAAGTCATTTTTCAGTCTGTTCTCAGGTCATTGTTGCTTCTTCATAAAAAATCATGAAAAATAAGCAATTTAATGTTCTGTTCCAGCTGCACTATCATGGAATTTGTAAGGCTGCAGAGGTTAAATTATCACAAAGTTAAAAGGAAGTTAGAAACTATTAAATTGGTTGGGGAGTTAAAGAAGCCATCTATGTCAAATGTGAAAAACCAACTTTGACCAGAGGAAGAAGACTCAGATTTCATCTTTCCAGCACCTACCAGTCTGCCCTGAACTTAATTCCCAGACAATTCATGCCTCTAATCAAAACACCTCACCAGGACTCCAGTTGAATACAATGGAGCAAACACCTCCTCATGGGGGTAGAAGGAGGTGTGTCACAGACAGAGGAAGATAAGCACAGTTTATACGTTTCTTTCTCCTTGAGTACAGACAGAACTGACAAAGCTACTCGGATGAGCAGCGAAACGTCTTCAAAGAACCAAATAGTCCAGTTGCCTTTCTTTAAAACCCTTTTTTGGATTATTAAATTGGTTGTTTTTGGTTTCTCAAATGTAAAAACTAAATATAATTTTGCTTGTTTTGTCAGGTTTATTCATATTTAGTGGATTATTTTTAGACAGCAACTGGATATAATGTTAGTTTCATCATTAAAAAGTATAAATTGTAACGACTCAGTATTTTAAATAAAAATATTAGAGTTAAATCTCAGAGCTTTTATTCCTCTGGTCAGGTTTGAGTTTTTTCCTGTAAACTTTCTTCTACAGTAAAAAAAAAGACTTTATACTATAGACTCAAAGGTCTGTTAAACTAATTCAATGCTAATCTGATCATTTGTGCAACCTATACCTACAGCTAAAAAAGCATTTTAAAGGCAAGCTCAAAACTAAAATTGTCTTTTAGCAGTCTCTGTTACCACTCAAGATAGAACTAAAATTTTAATTGATGTATACTGAATAAAAGCACCATCCCTGAATGTGGCCTTGTGATGACTGGAAACCTGGGTGTCCCCCATGACCACATCTGCTCCCTGGAAGCCTTACTGGAGAAAGAGGTTAAGGAAATGGAAGAAAATGAAAAACATGATGAATGTTTAAAGACAAAGCATAATTTATTTTGCCTGATGACTCTCACCCTGGATGAGAGTCATTAGATCACCAGACCAAAGTAATATATTTTGCAATAATTGAACTGCATGCAAACAGACATTTCTCTTTTATCAGTGCAGCCAAGAAAACACCATTCTGTCTTGACATATAGAAGCATCTTCTTATTCTCTTTGCTATAAAGGAAATTTTTTATATATATGTATTTTGAAATTTTTTGTTACACTACTGTACAAATTCTTGTTGAGGACAAAAACTTGGAAACACAAACAGGATATCAGTTTTGAATAAACCTTTATTGCAATAGCTGTGAAGAAGAAATGTTTAGACAGCATATTTCTCTCAAGTCTGTTCAGTTAAAAGTAACAAAACCATCAAAATGATTTGCATGATTGCCATCGGATTCATAGCTATAAATAAACAGGTTCCTTCTTTCATCAGAAAAGTTTACAATTTCAGTGCTTAAAAATACACATTTACACCATTTACCAAATGCATACAAGTCATAAAAAAACTTATTTGAACCAGTTTCACAAAAATCTATACTAAACAGTTTTATGACAAAAACAGTGAGGTATATTTTATAAAAATGGGGACTGCCATCCCAGTCTGCCACTCCACAGGAACTTCCCCCGATGACGATGTTACAGAGACGTGTCAACCATGACAGTCCTACAACATCCAAAGCCTTGAGATACCCAGGATGGATCTCATCCACCGCTACATACCTCAGCAACTTCTGCTCCAGAGATTGGAATTAACACTGGCCTAATTTCTACAGGTAAAGAAAGAACCACTTGTTTCAATGTGTAAGTAAATACTTATCTTCCTCTTTAATGGTTTTAAAATAGAAATGAAAAGAGCCAGAAGCAAAGGTTTGGGCCTGTTCAGAACTTGTTTTTAATTAGGCCATTTGACTTTCACTGTGTCATTTTTGGAGAATTCCCTGGTATTTTATTGATTTATTTCATTGTCACATTTTACAAAACAAGCCCAAATTCTGACAATCATCATGTTATTTCAGTTGCAAATATAAATCAAGAACTCTTACTTTATTTGGAATCTTTTCCAAATTTACTGAAACAAGACTTAAGGATAGTGTTTGTAATTTGTCCTTCAATTTTTTCCTTTGACATGTATTTTCTGCCTTTGTAATAACATATTTAGGCCTATAAGCAGGTCTTTAAAGCTGACTTTTAACAGATTTGCATGTACTTTGAACCCACTGCACAATAAATAAGCTAAGCAGTCAAATTTGTGCCTCTATCTAACTCACATTCACTCATCTTGAGTCTTGCAGGCACATCACAGATAACCTGATTAAGATTTATGAAACTTAATTGAGATTAAAGCACATTCACAGCCGGTACACTGATTGGCTACCCTGTTTTGCGTGTCTGCTTCTCTCTCATCCTGCATGAATGAAGGACTTACAGCTGCTTGTTTGCACTCGCTTGCTCTTTGTCTCATGTGTCTTTTCTTTGCAAAGCAATCAAAAGAGTAAAATGACATATTACTGGTCTTCAGTGACCTATATGCATGGTTACACAATAGGACCCAAAAGGACAAACACCTGCTTTATTGGGGAAGAAATTATGTAGGATAAACCAGGTCACATAAATGTCAGAGCAGCTGCTTTTGTGACATGCATGAATGTGTCATATTTTAAATTTGTATTTCCTGCCTTCTGTCTGCGTCTGATCGTGTTCTCACCCACTGTGCGTCTGTGTCAGCCTTTCTCAAGGTTACTCTCGTTCACTGGGCGGGTCTTGTTGGATCACGTGACTCTGATGCAACGTTACTCCGTGTCACGGCGTGCAGCTGCAGAGATGGCGTGATTTATCAAACATCCTCTTTTAAATGCATTAATATTTAAAATAAAGACGAGAAGAACTGCCTGACGCGGGCTTCGCGTAACAGATACGTCAATATCAAATTATACCCAGTCATCAATGCAGCCGCAAAAAGATAAGTGGCTGTTTTAGGATCACAAGAGAAAACAAAAATCAAGTTTTGATAAATTAATCATCGAGACACTTCCTTCTACAATAACCTTGGTATCGATCCTCCCTACAAACCTTTAAATGTCAATGAGGATGCCATAGTTATTGCGCAACAGCCAACTGGGTGAAGGAGGAAAATCCGCAGGAGGAAGGATGCTCCAAACGCACGCTTGTTTTTCCACCCAACACGCGTAGACGATTTTTAGGTTGAATCTGCACAGTGAGGACTGCTGGACACCACCGTCCCCTGCCCAGATCCCCCACTGCCTGTCTCAGATATATTGTCTCTCTCTTTCCCCCTCCTCCCTTGCTTTCCTCCCTCCCTCCCTCCCTCCTTAATCTCCCAGATTGTCGAGCGGACTTGCTTGCTGCAGTCGATGCTGCAGTTCTGAGCCGCTCCTGCACCCCGGACATCTGACTCAATGAGAGAGACATGCTCGCATTCGTGCTGGTCTCTGGGTCGCTCTGGATTTTATTAGGTGAGTCTGCTGCATCCGTCAGTGCTTTTCATTCATTTGTTTAATGATTTCAGCCCTGAGAGCCGGACTGGGGAGGCGGTGCACCTGCCTCTCGGTGGGGCTGAGGCTCATTGTGTGTCATTCAGTACCGGTGTTCCGGCTTTTTCAATTTACTAGCGCACTGATGCTTCTACCGTTACCAAATCTGCATTGTTTAATTGAATTATGACCCCTTAATGTATCCTGCGCGTAGCATGCGCCGCAATAATTCCTAATTTTACCCAGTCAACACGTGTATTGCCCCAATGGGTGCTAACCTTGTATCAACGTGCTGCTTAGAATTAATAACTTCCCGGACAAGCAGGACAATCTGAAATGCTGTCAAGTTTGCTTTGGCTATCTTTAATCAGTTGCAGGTGGGGGTGGACAGGTTGCCATGCGGCTGAATCCATGCGGACTTTCTGAAAATGAATCATTTATTTGATCCTTATGATAAAGTAAACGTGGAAATCCGCATTTTGGTGCAAAATCTGCGCACATTATTATATCAGTGGGATCAAATTGTGCATTTAAGGCCTGCCAGCTGCTAAGGTCGTGTGACATTGTGCGTAGGAACCGGACACACGTCATTTAAACCCCTCTTTAGCGCCCATATATGTCCGCTTGGTGTGCGGCAGCGTGTTTGCACCTTGACGAGGAAGTACAACCGTTTCCCCTTTTAAAAAAAAAATAAATATAATCAGACGTGAAGCTGGTTGTAAAAAAAAAAGTCAGCATTTTGCCTGAGATGTCCTCCGCCATGCTTCAGTGATGGAGGGAGGGAGGATGAGGAGGATGAGGAAGGATGACGCGCTGCCTCTGTGCGCTTGCTGATTGGACGGAGCTGTCCAGGAGAAGGGTGCTGAAATCCTGCGGCCTACCGGCAAACTGGAGAGCGCGGCGTGCTCCCTTTCAAGCTCCACCACCCCCACCCTGGTTTACAGGCTACAACACCATTTTTAGTTGCGCTGAAGCTAAGCAGAAAAACGAGCAACTGTTGACCTCTATAATATGCCTGATAAGACTGTTTGTTTTAATTAAAACCATTTCAAAATGAGGTTCTAAAGCAAGACAGCAATAGATAAGGAACGATAGGGTGGATTATAGCTGTTTAACAATGCACCATATAATAAATTGCATTCATTTAGCACATGATTTAATTTAATTGATTGCAATGATTTTGAGCCATGTTTCATGTTCCTTTCACAACAGTTGTTGCTAAGTGACAAATATCCAGTAAATCAGGCCGTTTGAGTGGTGCATTATTAGTAAAACTCACAGTGGGGTTGCAAGTATTAACTGACAAAACCAATCAAAGAAAAAAATGTAACTTTTGTTTGAAAATGCACACAAAAGTGAAGGTGAGACAGGCCTCAGGGGAGGATTCATGACATCTTTCACCTGTCCTCACTCCCCAGCACCCTGCTGCTCTGCTGTGTCAATAATTTATGTAGTGTAGCCCTGCACACCATGTAAACCTATTCTTTTTCCTCCCTCAATATTTAATTAAAGCAATTACCAAGCCTATTTGGCAGAAAATAAGCAATAATGCCCCAGCTTTAGCGCAACGTTACAACATTTTGTATTGACGTTTTAATGGAATGAAAACTTAAACATGGATAAGTTAAATTAATACACAAAGTAAAAACACGTTGCATGACTGCACAGTATTTTTTGCCGAGTAATGCATTTTTCTGAATTCACTTCCTGTATGTAAATTTGTGACGTAAACGCTGATGTATGAGTCAAGGTGAATTTTGATAAATCCACATCTTTAGAAAAGTATTTTAGAATTGTGACCTCCTGAAGTCTTGTATCAATCAAAATCAATAATCACCAGCACATCTTATAGAACCATGTGGCTGCAAATATCCTACTGAGAGTCTTGTTGCTGCTTCAGCAGTCTGTACCCACTTTACCTCCTTATGCCTAAAGTGCTGAACCAGGTCTGCAAGTTTGGCTCTCAATTCAAGCATGAAGCTGCTCCTTGTGAATGAAAATGTCTCACAAAATTTCAGAAATAACCAGCTGCCTGTTTCTTACTCAGCATTACCTAAAAGTGACGAGGAAGAAAATACGTATGAAGTAATTCCACATCTGCTACTTCCTCATCTTTGGCTTATGACTTTGAAATAAGGCTACAGCACATAAAAATGTTAGGTTTTGCTTTGAGATTCAATGTATTATTTAGAAAATCACATAAAAATTATAATGTACTTTGATGCTATACAGGGGAGCGTTAACCTCCTGATTAGGGACATTTTAAGCCTTCCTTTCATCTGCTTTGATAGTCAAATCTAATGGAGGACAGGCTCAAATAATGTGGGTCTCTGCACTTTGTTTAAGCATGAAAGCAATAGTGTGAATGTATGCGTTTATTTGCATATTAGTGCCTGCACAAACGTGTGTATTCTCTGTCTCCATATGCTAGCTGATGCACATATCCTTTTCATGTAGTGAAGGAGAGTGTGATGCTGCGTATTCAGTGTCAGAAATAGATAGGTAGAGGAAGGGAGGGAGGGAGGAAGAGGTGTGGTGAGAGTATGCAGCGTCTGTTGAGCTCAGAGTGGTGTGATACGGAAGCCAGCAAGGCTCAAACTAGGCCAAAACACAACTCGCTGCCTTCCTCTTGCTTGCCTCAGCTTAATCTAGCCAGTGCCAGTGGGAAGGTAATCACTAATTTGCTCAGGGCGATGTGATATCCGCCTGATGCCCCTTGAAACACCACACATTCACACACACACACCTCAACGGCTGCCGGATACCTCTGTAAGTGCTGCTGCTGCTTAGAACAGTCTTCTGCACTGCAGTTGCAGTTTAGCTCTTGTGTTTGCTTGACTTCTTTTTAGTTAACTTGGTTTAAATTTAATTGACTATATCAGCTCTTCATTTATCCAAATAATTTCTTTTATTTCTGCTGCTTTAATCTCTTTCACATTTTGTGGTTCTGATTGAGAATTGCAGCTACTGGATGTGCTGCATCTCTCTGCAGACAGGGATGTGGCCTTTTGTGAGGGGAGGAGTGTGTTTATTATTATCTCTTAAAGTTGAAGCAGGTAAAATGTGCTCAAATGAGTCAGAGGGTGGTCTAAGTAGATGATTGGCTGCAAGAGATCCTGATATACTGGTCAACAAAAGAGCTAAAGAAAAAAAATCCTACAATGTACTAATGCAAGAAAAGCTTCAAAATGAAGAAAATACACAAATAGTTTAGTTTCATTAAATAATATATAAATAGAGCACTGTAGTGAGGTTACTAGTGGTCATCTGCCTTTGTGCTAATAGGCTATAATCTTCCCACAGTGGACTCTAATCATTGGTTATGTGCCTCGGATGAGCTGATGGGGCGGGACTTAAGGACGAAAGGTTGAGTTTTCTCCGCTTTAAGCCTCAGAGGGCACATGAAGTGTGTCTGACCCATTCGCAAGCCCTCACCACCTCCCAGTGCACTCGCACTCTGCAGCAAATCTTTGCAACAATAAGTCAATGCTTCCTGGGAGAGGAAGAGAAAGATCCAGGTGATGCGATGAAGAGGAACTACAGTATTGCTTTGATGCAAAGTTTCAGATCTAGATCTAAGATTACTGGTAGATTTATCTGCCAAACTTTTACAAATCCTCAATGAAGCATCTGATGTGAGACATTTGTAGAAATATTTATTTATGTGTATGAATGTGTGGAGTTGAGTTCCCAAAATGCTTCCATTTTTCTATTTTAAGGGTGGATTTAGCTATAGGTTTTAAATATTCTTTTTAAAAAAAAGCACAGGAAGTAATTTTTTTAATCTGTTTTTTTAATACAAACCTTTAGCTGTATAAACTAAGAACACTAAGGGTTAGTTTGGATTTCAAACATTTATTTAATTTACATATTCTACATATAAAATCAAACTATGCTCATGTCTTTTTTTAAAATTAAAATCTGATTTTTTTATACTGATGCATTTGTTTCCACTGCCACGTCATTGTGCTGACTCCCTCATCAAATCCATCACTCTTTCATTTCTTGCTGTTTAATTAATCTCTCTGTAGGTCAAAGGGGCATGTGTACATCCAGTTCCAATTCAATTTCAGCCAGCAGCGCTTATTCTAGTCACTTGCACGCTTCACTGACACTCAATGGCTGTGGTCCATGAGGGAAGCAGATTTATTTTAGTCAGACGACAAGATGAGCAGAAAGCTGAGTCTGTGCAGAAAGAACATACACCACAGAGCAAAATCTGTGAACAGACGTGACAGATGTCACAATAAAAACATACAATTATCTAAATGTAAGAAAAAAAAATCTAAACTACAAAAGTGCAGTTGAGATTTGCAATAATGTGGAAACAAATTCCAGCTGTTATGCTACACAATTAAATCAACATCAAGAGAGATGAAAAAAAATTAATAAAATGCCAAAAATTGATTTAAAAAGAAGTATTAGGTTTGGTTATGCTTTTAAATTGTTTTTAATTTGTTTAAGAGAGTTAGACTAAAGTGCAATTTATTAACTCTGTTCCAGAGTTCCCTCCTCTGTATCTCATTGAAAATTGACTAAATTTCAGCCACATTGAGTCAGGTTCACTCCAGAAATAAAACATTTACTACACCGTACCGGCTTTATTTATAAAGCACTTTAAACACCCACAAGGTGAAAGTGCAGCACAGGACAGATAACAACAGGTGACTAATAAAACAATAATACAATCATGAAATTAATCAGTTGTAGATTTCCATTCAATAATTAGTTTTGAGAGTTTTATTAAAATCTATCCAATGTTTCTGAGGCACAATAAAAATTATGTCCACGTACCCCGTTACCCCTGAAAACCAGAGGTCTTTGAGTTAATGTGCGAGAGGTTATTGCTGATGCTGCTTGCCTGCTGTTTCTTTGTCCCTCCAGCTGAAACAACAGTCTTTTTCAAGGGGTGAACTTAAACTTGTATGAAGTTGTGCATGTTTGGATGTGTGTGTGAACCCCTGTTGTGTGTTACTGAGGTTATTACAGGACAGAGGGCTGGACACCAAGCAGAGCTTTGTTTATGCAAATTAGTTTCATGTAAACTAAAAAAAAAAGTAGGCCTACCTTTGTCTTTTTCTCCTTTGTTGTATGTTTATTATTGATTATGGCTTTACTGTTATCTTTCTTTTATAATTCTTATACCTTTTAGATTTTACGTTTTAGATCACAGGCTATTTGACTGCAGGATTCACCCTCATGATTATAAGTGCTGCTTTTTTCCCCTCATTTCCTCTCAGTATAAATAGCCGCAGGTTGTTAGAGCTGTGTTCTAGTTTGCATGATGAGTTCTTACATTCTTCAACACAGATTTTAGACTTTGTTACTGAACTTTCTGATTTTGCAGCACCTTCTGTTTCATTAAATACTTGTTCATAACAACCACTTCCAACTTTTGTCCTGCCTGCATTTGTAACCAACGTCACTCAGAACAAAGTGAGGAAGAAATAGATTGATATTTGCATTCAGGAGGATTATTAGAGGTTTAAGACTGACTATTGTTGTATGGGGTTTTTTTGCAGGGAGAAATGGTGGGTTGGCATATTTGTACTGAATTATTTGTAGGGTTGTGTAACCCTGGGAGCTCCACAGGAGAGTCTGTGGCTTTACAAAGCAGGTGCAGAGAGTGAGTGTTCAGAAATGATCTGCAGATGTGAACTGGTTGTGGACGTGGTCTGTAAGCACATTCATTACCTGTGTCTGACAGTTGTTTCCAGAACATGAAATCACTTTTTAAATTTGGATTTTTACTTTTAAAAGATACACTTTTATGCTAAGGTTTTTTAATTTCATAAGGTGTTGGAATATGTGAAGGGGGTATGGTCTACAGAAACAAAAGTTAAACCCTGCAAAACTAAAATTTAAAATAATGATTGCAATTTTATTAAATCTATTTTCCCTTTAACAGTGATTTATAATTATGTATGTTTTTGTAAAATTACATAACAGCAAAAAAATGTACGATCAGCAGAGTTAAAACATTACAAATTAGAGTAAACTTCACAAAAATAAACATTAGCTTTTACGAAATGAATAGTAGCTTACTTTGTCTTGTCAAAGCGTCTTTGAGTGACCTAGAAAAGCGCTATATAAAACTGATGCATTATTATTATTATTATTATTACTTTAGTTAACCTCTGTTCTAGTCACTCCTCCTCACTGTTTTCAGACCAAGATAAAACTGTGTGTTTATGTCTGTATTTGTGCAGAATGCTTTTGTAACCAGCTACACTTTATTCCAGCTATCTGCACAGTGGTGTCACTGGGTTATACAGTCTGTCTATATTTAGAGCTCTTTCTCCTCCCAGGTCTTTTTTCCTCAAAATGCCAACAAACTCACTTTGTCGTCACTGCAGATAAAAACATTTCCACTGAATGCAGCATGAATATGATACTTGTCTGGTTTTGATGCACTAATGCACAGAGGAAAAAAAGTATCATGATGTGCACACACACACACACACACACACACACACACACACACACACGCATATTCGTTCTACTTCTTTCAATGGCTATTTAACAAATTGTTGGTGGTGGCATGTTATTCATTTTGATCTGGTCTTATTTTTCACACAGTGATATCATGCATCCTGTCTCATCATAGTCCAGATGAATCTTCAATATTTTTATCAAAATGTTCATTTATTTTTCATTCATTAATACTTTTTCAATCAGTTAAACATGAGCTAAAAATAACCCCTTAGCTCCAGCAAACAACAAATTCCTATTTCAAATTTGTACCTTTGTTTAGTTTATAGCAAAACACAACTACCTGCAAATGCCATTTTTAAGACTTACATTCATTAATCAGCCCAGCTTTTCACAGTCACCTATCCCTGCAACAATACCCCTTGGTTTCTTCTTTTCATTGTTGGGTCTTCCTGTTGTTACTTTTGTTGCTTTGTGTTTCCATGTGTGTTCTTGTTTATATTTTTTGTAAGTTTCCTTTTCTATCTTGCCATATTTCTTTCTATCAGACCATATTTTTAACACTCAGTTTCTGACTTTGCTATCTGTACGTTTGGGTTTTAGCATTCACCTTATAAAAAGACACACGCTTAACATATGTACAATTTTAAATGTCAATATTCATTTTGTGTATACAAAACAAGCCATTATTTAAGTTAGTGTGCTTTAGAAAAGTGGTTCAAAAAGTTGGGGTCGGGATGTGGGTCCTGAAACAACAAATAGGGGTCCTGGGATGTTCTCCTGAAAATGAATTTAAAATCCTTGTTATTGCAATTTATTTGCCCTAATTGTTACAAACAGTTGAATAAATGTGGTATAAAAGTTGTAGATGTTTGTGTTGTCATTATGTCCTTAGCAGTGATTCTATCATTTGACAGTGATGGTTGGGTTCACGAGTCTCTGCCACTGTTATTTTATGGGTCAGAAACTAAAATGTTTGGGAATCATGGCTTTAGAACTATTAGAAAGTGCTCGTTGTTTATTTTTCCTGCCATTTTTCCTCCTTATGTTAAGCCATTTTGTGGCAGATTTATGCTTATGTAGCAAAATGAGAGAGATGACGCTACAAGCTTGGTTTTATGCAGTAAAATTGATTAAAAATGAAAAGTGGGTATTCTAAATGTTAAGCAAACTTCTTAATTTTTTTTACATTTAGTAAAATTTATATTTATTTTGCCATAAATTCCCAGTCTCAAATAGAATATGTTTAAAGTTTTGTTTACATTTTGTATGAGTGTAAAAGCCCAGTGAGCAACAGATCCTGAGCCCCCATTTAGTACTTAATAATTTGGCTAAATTTTAGACCATATTTTAAGCCAAAACATTAATCACTTTAAAAATCTGTCGCTAAAGACCATCCATTATTCTAAAAATATCTATGCAATGGAATCTAAACTTTAATTTCACAAAAAGTATATGTTGATACATTTTTGTTGCTAAAATAAGTTGAACATCTAGAAGTAGTTTAATGGACTATGCATTGAGTCATCTTGGTCTTCAGTTAAATTAGACATACAGCTTGGTGGAGCTTTGTAAAGCTATCCATAAAATATTTATTTATTTATTTAATATCATGTTTGTTTGTGTTTATTAAAACAATTTAAATTAATTAATTAATTAATTATACAAATTAATTAATACATTATATAAATGCCCTACAAAGAGGTTAGCAATAAATTAATTTTGGGGAAAATTAAACCAATGGTTGTGAAGATAACCGATGTAACCGAGAAGTTCTGAATTATGTTTTGACGCTAGGGGGCAGTATGACGCTAAATCAGTGAACACCCCAGCGCTGCAAAGTACGGAGTTGCTTCAGCGATTAGTTTCGCTGTGTCAAGACGAGAGACAGCAGATTTTCTACTCGGTGATTATATTTAAAGTTTATAGTTTAATTAGTTGATATGTTAAGTCAGATGCTGATACCAAATGTTTATATATTTTTTTGCTAACAGTAAATCAAATGCTAGCTAGCTAGGTGCATCAACTCTGCCTTACGGCTAGGTCACTTTTTTTTTTTTTCAAAACAAAAATATGTTGTCACAAATGTCTCAGAAAATGAAGAGAAAAAGACATTTTATTTTGCATTTTTAAGGAGTTATGGCAGCGTAAATATTCTGCATACTGTGTGTGCACCCAAAGAGCTAAAACAACCCAGTGGTACCAAGCTTATACATTTGAATATTCAATAAAAACTTATATATTATGTTAAAGACTTCTAAAAATTCACTTTTGGGTAACATATAGCAGATTTTAATCCTAAATTACTGTGGGCTATTTAGAGATCAAATTGAAATGCTCACTGGGAGACATAATTAGCACGCCAGTGTATTTTAATGGGTTAAATTTTGACATAAGACCATTCGACTCTGAGCTGCAAGATGTTGCTACTAAACCCATGTAAAAATTCACAGCAGCAAAAAATAATCATTTTTTAATAAGCAGAGATGCTATCAAAACAGCAGAAGTAGAATCTCCATGTTTTCTGACAGCTAGTGTAAGCCTTGCAGCACAAATAGCTGCTACAGGAGGTTAGAAAATTTAAAAAATTAAAACTCATGAGCCTTTGTGTTTTGTTTTGTTTTTTTTACCGCATGGCAGCCATTTAGGTAGATAAATATAGTTTTTATTATTAGTTGTTGTTGAGAAAGTTGATTCAATATTTGTAATGAACTGCTACTATGATAAAAGTGCCTCTGGCAACAAGCGATATCTTTCCAGTATATGTGTAAAATACGTGAAAAGTTGAAAGTAATCACTAACTGATCCTGTTTAACCCCTTGATATTAGTGCAGACCTGTTTATTAAGTAGATTGGTTATATTGAATTGGTCCACAGCCCCTGTTACATTTTGGTTTTTTCATGCACCTGTATACCTTCTTTAGTTTCCCTACAACTGTCTGCAAACATTTTTGTTCTAAAATTAGTTTCATATCTGTTTCATTACAATTGTCTTTAACATTTCCCAGATCCAGAGCAGCTCTTATTCCCCATTATCATTACTGGAACTGCAAAGATAGAGAAACAGATAATTAAAAGAAGAAATATATTGACTATGCTATAAAAAATAACATGGGAGTCCTGTGGTCACAGTACTGCTTTCAGGCAGATGAGGGCTGTGGTTTTCAGTCAGAGGTGCTTTCTGACCACAGCAGAAGAAACTGTACTGAACTAAGAGGTTTCATGTTCAAGTTTGGGAAAATTAAATAAAAGGATTTCGCAATGTTGAAGCAAAGGATTCCAAACAGTGGAGGTTGAGAAATTTCCCTCACATGGTTTTATATGTTAGCAATTCTTAATAAATAATGAATAAATAATAGATAACTTCCTGATGTGTTGTGAAAATACATTTTTAGGTGACTTAGCAGTTTTACATCAGTATTCAAATACAGACTTGATTTTATTGTTCTGTAAAGTACTGCATATGTTTTGCACCAATGAAATATTCAGAAAAATCATGCAATTTCTAAACATTTACAAAATCTTCAACCAAAACACAGCAAAAGCATGGGGTGTTTGTTGTGCCACTGAGTTTTTAAGAAATGAAGTAATATGACCTATTTTATATAATTTTATTTAAATTAAACAGAAGTGTCATTGTTTCATGACTGGTTCTTTAGAAATATACAAATGGCTTCAGAAACTATTTTAGTGCAATGTCTGGGATTAGTGAAAATACTCCAATCCAAGTTGAAATGAATTCAGGTGCATATAACAAAAAGCACAACACAATTTTTTTTTATTTTCTTCACATAAATAGTAACAAGAAGTTTTCATTTCATGTTTTCAGATCCTTTAACTCTTAAGATGCAACCTAAAAAACATTTGTGTTACGTGTGAACCATCACAAAGAGACAGCTTTTTGTATGCTAGCGTTGTAATTATAGTGTTTGAAAGTCACGTAGCTGGTTTTGTGTATTCATTTGAGGGCAGGTCTACGTGATTCACCTTCTGCTATGTAAAGCAGTATTACTGTAAAAAAAGAAAACCGAGCTTTAACCCAAAAAAACAGGTGAATGAGGAAGTCCACCTTCCCATGGCCTCAGATATTAATACTCATCAGCCTCATGGTGTTTTACTGTGTGTGACTGGGTGTGTGCATTTTTGGTGTGTGGTGGGGGACTGAGAGAGGAAGTGACTCTGATTGGCTGAGAGCTGCAGTAGTCCGATCAGGTGGTGTTTTTTCTGACTCATTTCTCAGGGGAAGAAAGAAAACCCTTCAGTGATCAGTGCCAGCCCCTGAACTAGATCATGTACTGTGTGTAAGGTGGAAACTTGTGGTCATACCACTAGTAAGTGCTGTAGTGTAGATAAACATACTGTGTTCTCATGTACATCTAGCAAGAGTAGTAGGGGAAGAGCCCTCATTTGAATTTTTAGGCCTGTAAAAGGTCAAATAAAGAGCTATGAGATCAAGGATAGTCATAAAACACAACAAATAGTCTACAACCCCTATAGAAGGATGACATTTTTATTTGTGTGGTTAATATTTTTATTGTTACGGAAATTTCTTAATAAATTGATGAGAGTTTTGTGTTCGTTTAACAAGCTTTATTACATATTATAATATTGAGGTATTACACCACAGACAGGTCTGGAGAATAATGCCTCACCAATTACACCTCCAGGATACCCCCCCCCTTCCTTATCTCTCCCTGACCCATCATAAATCTTAACCACCCCTTCAAACCCTGGGTCACACACACACACACACACACACACATACACCCAGACCAGGTCAGGAAAGGAAACGGCAGTTTTATCACCCATAATAACAAGAGGAGGTTGGGTTGGGAAAACAGGACTTCATCCCAGGGGTAATTTACGGATAAAACTGACTTCACATTCCTGTCACAAACGGTCCACAAGCTTCACACAACCCAGGGCTTAAACAGTTACATTCTGTTATTTAAATAATCACCAGAGCACATCTTACTAAGAATAACTAACAGCTCATCCTATTCTGACAAAAAAAGATTTTTTCAAAATTAGAAAATAGTGAATTTTATCATTAAACAATTTTTCTTACTTGATCATATAATACTCATATGCAGCACATACAGTACATCTATTCTCCCTCTCCACTTGCCTCGTACAATCTTTGCATATTAAAACATTGCCTTTTTAAATTCATGAGTTTCTTCCACCTCCAGAACTGAGTTCCACCCTGATGGAGAAGATGCAGGCCCAGGAGATGATGAGCGGCCTGAGGATACCAGAGATAGATGAGCTTGGTCAGTTCTTCCGCTCCCTGCCGACCTCCACGCTGGTGGGCATCGGTGCCCTGACCGCCGTGCTAGCGTACTGGTTTGCCACCAGACCTCGTCCCATCAAGCCGCCCTGCAGCCTGCAGCACCAGTCTGAGGAAGTGCCGGTGAGATGCATACATGGTACTAATGGCAATAAATACACAAATAGAGCAGAAAGATTTGTATAATTCCACAAATTCTACAAAGAGATGTATAATTAAACAAAACCTTCAACCTTCACACAAACTCAGATGTGTGCAAATGTTTCTATAGCATAGCCACATTAAATATTTGTACAAAAGTGTGGATAAACCTGTAAATAACCAAAAGAGAATCAACAATCAATTCTATGGTTGTAATTTTTCTGTCAACCCAAAAACCTGTGCTGACTAAGCTAAACACCCATGAGCTGTGGTCAACATTTGATTCAATTTCACTCAGTCTTGTTTCATTTAAACCATCATAACCATCAAACACAAAATGCCCCATACATGAACATACCACAGACCTCTCACTTACAGGTGAGGTGTAAAAGCATTGGCAGTCAGTGTGAAGCTCTATGGCTTTTGTTTTGTTTTTATTTGGTACCAAAAATGTATTTACAGCATTAACACTGCAATAGAACATGTAGAGAAAGATCTTACATTAGAAGAACTTACTCCTAGAACTAATAACCCAGAATGCATCAGCAGTAATAATGTACACACAGGGTACCACAGCAATAAATCATCAGGTGCTGATCGTTGTGTCTTTCTCCATCTTGTTTTGACAGCACGAAGGTGGAGGTCGAAGATCCATGATGGGGGACCCATCCAGGTTGTTGACTCATTACCATGACGATGCCAGGACCATGTATGAGGTCTTTCAGAGAGGTCTTCACATATCGGGTGGGTTTGGTGTAAGAAGTAAAAAATAACTCTTAATTAAAAAAAAACCCTCCCAATTGACAGGTTTCCTCATTAAGAACCTGGAAGTACATATAGCTATTCATGTTTTTTAAATATCCTATATTTTCATGAAATTAATTTAGTTTTCTTGGAAAGGTAGATACAAATTAAAAACATATTTGATTTGAACTGAAATAATGACAATTACATTTCAATGAGAAAATGTGCAAAACCTCAGAGTTACATTTCAGCACTAGAAAAAGAGAATCAATTTAGCATACTGTCCTTTTAGCCAGAAGGCCCAGGTGCAGACAAGCACTGCAAAACATTCTCTGCTGTCTCGTCTCGTCTTCTTCCGCTTATCCGGGTCCGGGTCGCGGGGGCAGCATCCCAATTAGGGAGCTCCAGACGGTCTTCTCCCCAGCCACTTCTACCAGCTCCTCCGGCAGGATCCCAAGGCGCTCCAGGGCCAAACCAGAGATATATTTTCTCCAGCGTGTCCTGGGTCGACCCAGGGGCCTCCTGCCGGCAGGACATGCCTGAAACACCTCCCTGGGGAGGCGTCCAGGGGGCATCCTAACAAGATGCCCAGACCACCTCAACTGGCTCCTTTCGACATGGAGGAGCAGCGGTTCTACTCCGAGTCTCTCCCGAATGTCCGAGCTCCTCACCCTAAGGCTGAGCCCGGCCACCCTGCGAAGAAAACTCATTTCGGCCGCTTGTATCCGCGATCTCGTTCTTTCGGTCATTACCCAAAGCTCATGACCATAGGTGAGGATTGGGAGGTAGATCGATCGGTAAATCGAGAGCCTTGCTTTCCGGCTCAGCTCCTTCTTCACCACAACAGACCGGTTCAGCGTCCGCATCACTGCTGACGCTGCCCCAATCCGCCTGTCGATCTCCCGCTCCCTCCTTCCCTCACTCGTGAACAAGACCCCGAGATACTTGAACTCCTCCACTTGAGGCAGGATCTCTCTCCCGACCTGGAGTTGGCAAGCCACCCTTTTCCGACCGAGAACCATGGCCTCAGACTTGGAGGTGCTGATCCTCATCCCAGCCACTTCACACTCAGCCGCGAACCTCCCCAGCAAGAGCTGTAGGTCAGAGCCTGATGAAGCTAGGAGGACCACATCATCTGCAAAAAGCAGAGACGAGATTCTCCTGTCACCAAACTCAACACCCTCCACACCACGGCTGCGCCTAGAAATCCTGTCCATAAAGGTTATGAACAGGACCGGTGACAAAGGGCAGCCCTGGCGGAGTCCAACCCTCACAGGGAACAGGTCCGACTTACTGCCGGCTATGCGGACCAGACTCACACTCCTCTGGTACAGGGACTGAATGGCCCTTAACAAAAGACCATCCACCCCGTACTCCTGGAGCGCCCCCCACAGGGTGTCCCTGGGGACACGGTCATAAGCCTTCTCCAAATCCACAAAACACATGTGGATTGGTTGGGCAAACTCCCATGACCCCTCCATCACCCTAGCGAGGGTAAAGAGCTGGTCCACAGTTCCACGACCAGGACGAAAACCACATTGCTCCTCTTCTATCTGAGGTTCAACTATCGACCGGACCCTCCTCTCCAGTACCCTGGAGTAGACCTTCCCAGGGAGGCTGAGGAGTGTGATCCCCCTATAGTTGGAACACACCCTCTGGTCCCCCTTCTTAAAAATGGGAACCACCACCCCGGTTTGCCACTCAACAGGAACTGCCCCCGATGACCACGCAATGTTGCAGAGACGTGTCAACCACGACAGTCCTACAACATCCATAGCTTTCAGATACCCAGGTCGGATCTCATCCACCCCCGGGGCTCCGCCACTGCGTAGTTTTTTGACTACCTCAGCGACTTCTGCCCCAGAGATTGGACAGTCCATCCCCAGTTCTCCCAGCTCTGGTTCGGTAAATTCCTCCCAGGTTGCCATGATGATGACAATGTTTTTTTTTTTTTATCACAAAGGAAATACATTTATGTAGATGTGCTCTTATCTGGTTTTTGTTGCATTTATAGAATTGAGAGAATCAATGTTTGAATGACTACGCTAAAAATACATCCCACAAGCATAAGTTATACTGTATATTTATTATAAAATGTTTTATGAAGAAGAAGTCTCTTCTTTTGAATATATGATATATAAGGTACAATGAAAAAGCTTGTTAAACTTTTTTTTTTTTTCAGGTTATTTCTGACATACTAACACAAATTTTGATATATTCAGTTTTAACATTAAAACGATCTGTGTTTCCTGAGCTGCCAATAATGTTTATTAGTGCTCAGAGATAATTTGGAAATAGTTTGTTTTAAAAAGCAAAATGGGAAAATGAATAAAACATTTTTTGTCTTTGTGTATTCAACAGGTGATGGACCCTGCTTAGGCTCACGGCTCCCAAACCAGCCCTACAAATGGATGTCCTACAAAGAGGTTAGCAACTTTTTGGCAACACTTTAAATCCTTAATTATTGTGATTATAATAATTAAATTAACAGAAAACAAATCCTAAATGAAAACTTTCTGAAGGGTTTAATGGGGATTAATATATCTAGGTGTCAAAACTGACTTCGATTTACACAATAGCAGACTTTAAATTAAAAAAGGGAAACTTTTTTGGTGTAGAGCATTATGTTCATAACTTTGGTGTTATGAAAATAACAAATAGCATCATAGGAATAAATAATACTGTTTTTTTTTCTTCAATAAAAAATGAACAAAGCATGGTCTGTATCACAGACAACTGGTATTACATACAGTATATTTCCTATTATTTCCTTCTTTTTTTCTTTTCAGAAGCTGCTATTAAGTACTGATTCTACAGTAGATCAGGCTAGTTAGGATGACTAACAATACAAAATCCCCTAAAATCTATGAAAAATCTTCCATGTAGTTCCAAGCATACCTGAAATCTTCCATCATCTCACTAAACGGTTACGGGTTCCAGGGCATTTACCAATAATCTGTGTGTCAGTGGTGAGGAGATGGAAGATAACCTGGGGGATATTTTTTTCCTAATAATGGATAAAGAAATCTGCAATAAGTAACCTAAGAGTTAATTTTAATTTTGTTTTACATGAGAATGCGTGGGTGGAAGCATTCCCAGATGGGAAAAGCAAATCTAGACCTGCTTGTGTCTTGTTCATGGAGAGTTTTTTTTATACTGTAAATGAATGTACAATTAATCTATGGTGGAAAAAAATTGGGCAACTTGTGTAGAAAGGGGAAAGACATGATTCAACTTTGCTGTCACTGCAGCATTAAGTCTTTTGCAATCATGGTAACATTTTTAAGAAATACTCCAGACATTTCGCCAGAGATGAAAGCTGTGGAGGTTTCCAAAATGGGCTTTAAATTAGGCACATGATTTTTTTTATTACCTAATATTACTAAAAATAATGAAAACATAAATAAAAGTTTCCCTTCTGGATTAGAAAAGACTTTGCAATAAGAAACCTTCCAAATGACAGTACACTCCTCTTGACATCTAAAAATAGACCAAAGGGTAACAACAACTTTTTATTGAGTTCAAAATATTGTTTCTACATTCTAGCTTAGGTTTTGAGTTGTTTTTATGTGTTCCTTTTTACAGGTGACAGCCCGAGCAGAGTATCTGGGTTCTGGCCTTCTGCATCAGGGCTGCCAGCCCAACTCCAACCAGTTCATTGGTGTGTTTGCTCAGAACAGGCCTGAGGTACTTCCTCTTTTCTAAACTCTTCATGATGTTTCTCCTTTGATTTGTCTCATCAGAATTCCAGTGACCCTCATTTTTTTGTGTGATTCCAGTGGATCATCTCTGAGCTAGCGTGCTACACATACTCCATGGTGGTGGTTCCTCTTTATGACACTCTTGGTGCAGATGCAATCCGGTTCATCATTAACACGGGTAGGAAAACAAGCATCACACCCTACTAGGGATGCACCGATCAATCGGCTGATGACAGGAATCATTCGATTTTAAGCTCGACCGGCTTGATCAATGATAAGTCAAAGTTCTGATTATTTTCTGGTCAATAAATACATTGTAGCTATAGAGGGCAATCAAAAATCTGACGTTTTAAAATCTGCAAACAGTCTATCATCAAGCGGCTAATTTGCGCTAGAGATAGCTCCTCTTTAGAGTTAGCAATTTAATATCTGTGAGATGTTTAAAAATGAAGATAGAGGGAGTGCATAACGTGTTGGAAGCTGCTAAAAGACAACTTTACTGCTCAGGTTATTTGTGCCAGCTGCAATTTAGAATTGTGACTTATTCAAAGTGTTTCACTTCTCTGTTTTGAGGTGTGCAAATAATAGAAATCTGTTTTATAAAACGGATATTTATTTATTTTTCTATTTAGTTTTTAGGTTTTTATTTAAAACCAAAAATATTCTGCAACCTGGTGCTGTTTCAGAAAAAATATATAAGTAAATATTTAATTTTTGGGTTATAATGAAAATATCAAATTATCAATTAATTCATAAATTATAACAAAATATATGTTTTTTATGTTGTTAATTATAGTTTTGAGAGAAATTTTAAAATAGACTAACATCAGAATAGGTAGGTAATTTTTTATTTAAGTCACAAATATTCAGCTGGGAAAACTGTGATTGGTGTCTCTAAACTCTACGTGTAACAATGCATAATGTCAGATATGTAAACACAACATTATTTATAGAAAACTATCTTTTTTAGCAGTTTACTAACTGATGTTATCTTCTAACGGTTATTCAAAGGCAGAAATAGTCAGAATCTGCCCTGATGAGATTCTACTCTACATGATTATAAATGCTTTCCATACAAGTAATTTGATGTCCCGGTACTGCCCTTAATAATGACCAAGTGTAAGAATTAGAAGAACATTGTGGAAAATGTCATAGCAGTAAGAGCTGTTGTTTTAAAAACACGTAAGATTTTAGAATCCTAGTTGATTGATTAGATTTTCTTAATTTTTTGGTGATCTTAGATTCTCTTTCAAAATCCTGATGAATCACAATTCTGTATGATTTTCAACTTAATCTCAAATCTGCTTGTGTTTTTTTTTATTTCTTATTTTGCTGATAATCACACAAGGGTGCACTTGTGTGCTTGTTTCATTTCAGCTGACATCTCTACAGTAATCTGTGACAAAGTAGAGAAAGCTCAGGTGCTTTTGAACAACGTGGAGCAGAAATACACTCCCAGGCTGGGAAGAATCATTCTGATGGATGCTTTTAACTCTGACCTTGTGGAGCGCGGCAAGAGCTGTGGCGTCCATGTGCAGGCCTTGCAGGAAGTTGAGGTATGACTAAATCATCTGTGCATTGCTTTGGATGTTCTAGAAACAAATGGTGGTATATTGACACAGGGATCGTATTTATTTTGACTCAAAGTACACTCACTCGAGCATTCTCTATTTATCACGATAATTTGCTCATTAATTTCAACATTTAATTTCTGAGACAGATTTTCCCCAAAAACTACTATAATAATAATAATATAATAATAATAACATATAGCACCTTTTAATTTAATTTAGGCCCTACATTAACCCTAATTCTATAATAGAAAACAAGAAGACATTCCCCAAAAGAGATTACCCATCATCCATAGACACTAATATGGTCCTAAGCAAAAGAAATGACCAAATTTGAGGTGAAGCTGCCAAATATTTACTTCAAGATGCAGCTGGAGATACTTTCATGTGTGACAAAAACAAAAATGATACAAAACATAACTTTTCACAACCTTGAAATCTTTATTTTCTTAACAGAACTTTCCTACCATCATTGTGGACGACGTATGCACATTACACTTCTGTTTTCTTTCAAAATAAACAACTTATAGCAAATTTTATATTTACTTTGACTTTTGTAGTCACTTAAATGTAAATAACTTCTCAAGCTTTCCTAAATCATCTTCCTTGTAGTCTCAGACTTTTCAAAGAATACTTAAAACATACTTCTCGGTGCGCTAAAATATTTAGTTAGAATATACGGAGGTGCCAGGCGTTATAAACGGTATATAGTAGAAACGATAGAAATTTGGCTGACAGTAGAGATTTTGACTTTAACGGCCTACTGCGGTAGAGCAAGTTGATGAATTACAGGTGGGAATTGAGAGCAGGTTCCAACAGACCTATTCCATTGGAATTGTACACCTCCAACTTTATCAATTATTCTTAACAATTTTATTGTTGACCAGTTTTTCAGAAATTTTGCATTGTGGACAGAACCGGAATTGGGTCAGCAGCACCTGAACTGCTGCGCGTCTTCACAGACGAAAACAGAACAACAGAAACAATCTTCCTTTCCTGTGTTGTTTCCAATTACCCAGTAATCTTGGTAACACATACTTCAGCTTCCCTTTGGCTATGTTTGTGTTTTTTTCCTTCTTAGTAAGGTGTCAGTTACCTATTGTTGTGTCACATAGTGTAAAAATTAAGATTGTATTTTTGCCATAAGGAGTAAAATTGTTTTTTTAAGCTACAGACAAAAGGAAATAGAAACATTTATGTTCAAGGTACAATAATTACCAGGGTGGATCTGAAGTGATGAAGGATATGTTGTTTTAGAGTCAACTCCTGCACACTGACTTCTCATTGTGTATGTGGAATGTTACAGGTAATGTAAATACAGTTAATGAGACATGTTTTTTAAAATTTACTCCCTCAGTAAAGTCTGTTGCTCATACACCATGCTGTATTTTTAGTCTAGAAGCAGTCACGAGTCACAGCCAAGAACAGCCAGTCATAACAAACCCATGTTGAAGATGTCATCTGATGAGACATTAACAAACAGGATGAGCATATACAGTATGAGCTGATGTATTTACCTGATTGTTTGTAGCCTCACAGAATCTGACTAATGCAGGTCTTCTCAGCAACTAAACTGAGCAAATGTTAAAAGACGCGTTGCCATGGTTGCACTAGTCATTTGTATTTTCGGTTCATTTGCATGACAGTTAATGCTTGATGAATTCAGGTTCAAGAAACAGGCAGGTGTAATCAGAGTTGATTTAACCAATGCCACACTTTTAAAATACAAGTAAGCAAATAGAATTGCTTGAATTTGGGTTAAAACACTCAGATAAGTCCCAATTTTTCCTTTATATGTTTCATCTGTTGCACCCAAATTGGTCAAGGCATGCTCCGATGATTTCTACAGTGAACTTTAAGCTAAAAGTAACAGACGAAACAGCAACAACTTTGCAGAATTCAGAAGTATATATAACAGCTACACAATGTATAGAGCTGTAAAGCTGCCACATATCATGGCAAAGTCAGACAAACTTCTGTCAATAAATTAATGATCTCCCCTTCATTCTAATATACCAGGACAACGACAGTAATCCATCCAAATGGTCTAGTTCCCCTTTAACCATAATGAAAATAATGCCTGTGTCACAATTTATTGTGTTTAGAGCCTTTACTTAATCAAGGGCTAAAGTCAAAAATAAAGTCAGTACATTAATGAAAGTGTATGCACAGCTTTATATTTTTATACACAACTTTTAATGCATGCTAGCATTTAGGAACACGTGTTTGGCTTTTGATTAATTATTATTGGCCTGTTATTAATTATTATTATTATTATTATGTTCTGTATTTACTTGATCTTTATATTTTTTTTTTATTGGAACATGCTACTTTTAATTCAGATCACATCAAATCTTGTTTGTTAAAAGTGTACATCAAATATGCCATTTTCACACTTAATTCTTTTTTAAATGTATTTCTTGCAGGTTCTAGGGAGAGAACACTACAGAAAACCTATAGTAAGTATGACAAACTACTTGGACTATGCTAACAGAATTTGTAAGATGATGGTTTCCAGAAGATGCGATGAATCCTGCAGATACAGTATAACTCCAACCAGACGAAAAAGGCTTTATAAATAATCATATTTTGACTGTCATGCTTTTTTTTTACTTGTCTTGTTGAAAGTTTTTACATTTGTTCTGTGACAGCTGTGACAGCTTTACATGAAGCTTCTGTTGACACATTAAACAATGAATTCTGACAAGTGGTGTTAACCAGCTGAGCCACTATTTGTTCTGTGTTGGAATGAGAAATATATAGTGAAATTCGTCTATGTGCTTTGAAGAAACCGTCTTAGTGACAGACTTGAAACTTACACAGTAAAACTGTATGTGCTACTACTGGAATAACAACAGCAAACAGAAACAAAACCATTCACTGCACATGCAGCTCTTTATTTATTTTTACGGATAGTAGCTCAGGACCTTAAATGGTTATTTTAACCTTTTTTCTTTTTTCTTCAACAGCCACCAGCACCAGATGATCTGTCCATTGTGTGTTTCACCAGTGGAACCACAGGTAATGTCTGATGTTTTTATTATTGTCAAATCCAGTTTTTTGGCATGGCTATGAGCAATTAATATTTTACAAAAACAAGTTTGTTTAGATTGAACACATTCATGATAAACATATTCACATTTATAATATCAGGACAGAAGATGTGATATAGAATAGCATTAATTGATTTAAAAGAATAAAAGCAACAAAAAAATGTTTTTTATTCTATATATTCTGTATCGGTAAAGTCCGTTTTTATGTACCATCCCTCACAAAATATTTTCCATATAGCACATTCACAAACCAAAGATTTTATTCCACTGGATAATCTTCAGAAAACTAAAAAAAAAACTAAACCTAAATGTTTTTCTAACTTAGCATTGCAATCTGGCTCATTAGGCCTTAACATAAAATAGAAACTGAGCACGTTACTAAAAATTTTGGAGTTTTATTATTTAAAAACAGCCCTCTCTCTTAAAAACCTCTCACCAAAGCAGCCCCAGCTGTGATCCGCCTCAAACCTCTCCAAGCAGACTTTTAGTTTCGTCAGACTGCTGCACTACCTCAGCTTGGCCAGTGAGGATGCAGAGCAGTGCAACAAACTTAATAGGACCTTCATTTCATTTAAGACAAAAACATTTCTCTTTTTTGATGATGAATAAGAATGTGGTTACAACTAAGTGCAACTGAAGAAAGTTCCTACCGTTATGTATGCAGTTATGACAATTATTTTATTAGCACTTAACACGGCTCCTATCTTTATGCACTAAACCGTCTGCGTTTATATTACAGAACAAGCACACAACAACTGCAGCATAGGGTCTGAATTTAGCAAATCAACTGATCTTTGCAGAAATGAACCAAGACTTTTTTTCTTTGTTTTATTCTGAATTTGGTGGTGCATTTTTGTGTTTTTTTCCTCAGACACTAGCTCAGGAAAATATATTTTTGCTGACCTTTCTCTCAAGTCTTTTAACTATAAAATACAAATTGTGACACAGAAAATTGACCGTGATATAAGGTAACTATTGTTTTAGTACACCTACATTTCTAGGATTGGACTCGATTCATGTATAAAACACAAGAACAAGTTAGTCAAGTGGTGTCTAAATTTAGGCAGCACTCTCCTCCCCTTCAGCTGTCTGTGTGTGCGCTACCATTTCAGAAAAGTCCTCTTCATTACCAGAAAAAGAAACCTTCAAGCTGTGAGAGAAATCATGAAAAAAAAATTTTTTTTCCTTTTGTCCAAAAGTTATGAAAAACATTTGCATGAAAGTGTTTTATTACCTCACCTATTCAACATACAAAATAAAAAAGCGATCTTATCATTTGCACACTTCCACCATTTGTTTGTTTTATATACTCACAGTTCACCTTTCAAGTTAAAAGAAATTCCTCTGGAACACAATGATGTTTTTACAGCAAACTCTCACAAACAGCAGATGCACATTCTGGTTGAGTGACCTAATGACAAACTGCATTTACAGATTATTAATTATAATAAAATTAAATATGTAAATCATTATGTTATTTATTCTATAGTCAAATGAAGTAAGTTGAAATTGGGGCTGTTTGTGTTTGAAATTGATCAGAACACTCACAGATAAACTTACGGTAATTTTGCAGACCAGCTAATATGCAGTCCTTACTTTATTACACCACTGGCCTCGTTCTGCCATGACTGTCTTGGACTGTATCAGCTACATGTTAGATGATCACACCACCCCAGCAAGAAGCTAGTGACATGTTGTAGCCTAAGCATGAGATCAGGGTGACCGGTTCTGTTTTAAAGTCTAAACAACCAAGCCACATTTTTATGTGCATACTTACATCATCTATAGGCTGCCTCCACCTTCCATCCAAAGACCCCAATATGCTGCTACCATGCTAGTAAACCACAGTAACCTGGCTATGTGAGTTTCCTAGGGGCGGCACTAGCTCAGTTGGGAGAGTGGCCGGTCTGGTAACCAGAGGGTCACCAGTTCAATCCCCAGCTCTGGCTGGGTTAGATTGTCATTGTGTCCTTGGGCAAGACGCTTCACCCAACTTGCCTGTGTGAATGCGAGTGTGACTGTGTGTGAATGTTGGTGGTGGTCAGAAGGGCCGATGGCGCAGAATGGCAGCCTCGCTTCTGTCAGTCTGCCCCAGGGCAGCTGTGGCTACAGACGTCTGTCGTAGTTTACCACCACCGGTGAGAATGACTGTGTGAATGAATAATGCAACTCTGTAAAGCATCTTTGAGTGACCTAGAAAAGCGCTATATAAAACTGATGCATTATTATTATTATCATTATTCCTGCATGCTTAAAAGCATCACCGATTAATCATCATGCTCTATCATGCTTAACAGGAATCCACTACATTTTGAACATGTCTTGCACACTCACATTCTGGCTGATTATTTTACATCATTGTGGGTTTTCATTTAGTTTCATCTAGTGACATCAGTGATGTCCAATCCTGCTCCTGGAGGCCCACTATCCTGCATGATTTAGATGTTTCTCCACTCCAACACTGCTGATTTGATTCAGTGGGTGATTAACAGAATCCTGTACAGCTTGAGGTCATACTGAACAGGCAATTGAACCATTGAATCAGGTGTGTCAAGAGCAGAGAAACAACTTAAACATGTAGGATATTGACCCTCAAAGACCAGGACTGGACACCATTGTCTGAAAAAGTTTTCCTAAAAAAATACTGTTCTTGCAGGTAGAATGAATGCAATTATTCTAGCTAAACCTAAACTGTTAAAAGGTTTGTTTTAATTCACTATTAAGAAGAAATACTTTTTAAAAAATTCCTGATAGACACCAATCTAAGTTTTTTTTTTCTTGCTTTACATTTAGAGGTCAACAGAGGTTTGAGTTATCTAACTGCATGTAATTTGTCTCTGATATACAGCATGCTAATTATATTTTTAATGGGAACACATTTAAAATTAGAGTTACCCTGTTCAACTAATTTAGTCTAATTTTACTGAATTTTGATAAAAAATTCTCCAAATACTAGTAATTCTCTCAGCACACATGCAAAAAAGCATTTCCCGGAAGAACGTTTGTTAATAGGTGTAAACTGGGGCACCTATCATATTTGTTGTATGCTAGAGATTACAGGAAGCTGTCTGAAAAAACATAGCAGCTGCCCTCTGCTGTTTTGGTGTTGACACCATGTGACTTCATGAAAACAGCCCGCCAACATTGCTGAATTTAGGCCGTGTGCCAGTCTGAGCTGCAAAAAATTTTAAAGTTTTATCACGTGTTCTCTGGTAGAGCTACTAAAACAATGTTCGCACTATTAAAATGTCACTTATTTTAAGTATTTAGATTTTCCAGTGCCCTCAGATGGCCTGAAAACCAGAAGAAAAGCACTTGTTTTGCAGTTTTTTTTTAACATAACTCAACAGTAACCAAACTCTAAATAGTAGTAAATACAATAAAGCTACTTACAAACTCTTAGTGACTCATGGTTTAAGGCATTGTTTTAGAGAGAAAATTCTACTTTTACAGTGAGAATATAAAGAAAGTATTTACTATAAATCCTGCAGGTTCACAGCACATGATCTCATAGTCACAAGATAATGCAATCCTCCCACTGTTACATAAATACTTACTCTTGATCCTCCACCCACCCGCACCCCACAGGAAGGACTTGTTCTATCAAGTCAAATAGTTCATGTTCAGTGTGCTGCTTTTTAGGGAGGTCTCAGCTCACAGCAGCGCCAACCGCTGAAACCAACAGACAAAGAAGCAGAAGTTAGGTCATTTAAGGACTCACTGGTGTCAGTTTACAAGTCACCAGCAGCAGCTTCTCCATTCAGCTCTGTAGAAAACATCCCCACCTACTGCCTGCAATAGAAAACTGCAACCATCATAAGTTTTGTTTTCACAACATCACCCAGCATTTCTCACAAATGCTCTCCATGTGTGTTGCAACATCTATTCAGTTCCTACAAATTTAGGATTGCTTACAGCTGTGGTGATCAGAAATGGGGAAAAAGAGCAATATATTATATATTGCATCATGTGAACCACATTCTGAGTGTCTGTTAATGTGTCTGAGCTGTTAAACTATGTAAATTAAGCACAAACATAGTACCTATGTTTAGGATAGTAAAGTAAATGTGAAACACTTACAAAGAATAATTTCCCCTAAAAGGCAGGTCAGCTGTTTATCAGAGTCCATTTGTGCATCAAGACTTTTAAGTTTTATACACCATAAAATGTGGTGCACTATACATGTAAAATTAAAGACATAATTTTATGGATCAAAAAAGTAATATTTTAAGTTTGTACCTTTTTGTAACCAGTCCTATATACAGTACTGCATACTTGATAGTGGGCTCTAAACCCAAAATAAATCTTCTTTTATTACCTCTAATCAGTCTTGTTATCTGATATTACGTCAAATTCCAGTGAAACTCTTTCTTCCACTTGGCTGACTTTGTGCTCCTCTGACTGCTCTCTAAACATTACAGGGTGTTGTCGTTTAAACATGTAGTGACTGATAATAAATGCTGTGTTAGATTTGTACTTGAACTGGGAGTGAAATTCCAATGAAATTCTTTCTTCCGTATGGAAATTATTCTGTATGATTTGTGTTTGTGTGTGTTTTTAGGAAACCCAAAGGGAGTCATGCTCACTCATGGAAATGTTGTGGCAGATTTTGCAGGATTCCTCAAAGTAACAGATGTAAGTTACATTCTTCTCTTTTTGGGAGGATTTATTTCATTTGTGGTTCTAATCAAAGTATCTGTTATTCTAGAATATTTGGTTTTAGAAACTGTTTTTATATTTCTTTTTAATTGTTGAGCAGGGTCATGTTGGAGTCATCTAATTGTTTCCTGTTTCTGGCCTCCTGCAGAAAGTCATCTTCCCAAACCAAGACGATTGCCTCATCTCCTTCCTGCCGCTGGCTCACATGTTTGAAAGGCTAATTGAGGTATAGGAGCTGATCTGGGATCTGGGATCACAGGAATTCAATGTGTTTGTTTATGAGTTTCAAGACGTTAGTGTGGGCGGAGGAAGAAATGTGAGAGTGGGTGTTAATAGTTGAGTGCGTGGGCGGAACAGAAAAGCATGATCCTCTTTTTTCCATTCTCCTTTCTTAAGTTTCATTTTCCAGATTCAAGAATGAATGCCACACCTGCATTTTACAGCCACTGGTGTGCATGTTACATCATTTCATGATTCATAGGAACACACATACACACCTCAGCTTTATAATGATGAAACTTTTTTTTTTACAGAATAATACATTTTAGGCATCATAAAAAAACTTTAAAAATGTTGACTTTTTTCTCTATTTTTGTATTTCCCACCTCATTTTTAAGCAAAGCTGGCATGTTTTACACAAGTGCATATAAACAGACTGAAGACATTAAGGTTTTTTGTGGGAATTTTGGGACTGACTGGCCTGTTACAGCATGCACTATTATAAAGTCTGTTGTTGGGCTATGGAAAGACCAAAAAGAGGGGAAAAAAAATCAGTTTTGATTTTAGTCAGAATGTTGGCTCAAATATTTTCCATTCAACATGAGGTATGTCAGCCTTAACACATGCCATCCGACACAAAGCTTAAAGTTTGCTTCAGCATTTACAAAAACTGACTTAAAAATGTATTATAAGATTTGAACTTTGTGCATAAACTTAAATATAACCAGACCATGAAAGTGAAAAATGACTAAACATCCAAACATTCAAAGATTTTCCAAACAGTCTGTCCTAATGTGGACAATTATTTCCCGAGATGCAAATAAACAGGTATTTGTTCAGCACAAAATGTGCAAAAAAGACCTTTGAGCTTTCAAGCATAAAATTTTCTAAAAAATCAATTAGGATAAATACAGTTGAAAGAACAATACAGTTACAATAAAAGCTAAATGCTCACCCTCTCAAAAGTGCTTTTAGGCTCCTTTTTGAAAAATGTTGTAATTAGATCAATAAACAAAAGGAGGATCGGTGTTCCTGCCCTTGTGCAGTGCACACTTTCCCTTTTTAATTTGTTTGATCTTCACCTTAAATGCTGTTACATTACCAGTTTGCAAGATGTGAACAATTTTACTGGGATTTATTCCAGTAAAATGCAGAACTGATTGTATAAACCAAAATCTTTCATTGCAAAAGAAAGTGTCTCTTACTTGTCTCTTTACAGGTTAATATTTTTGACTGTCTCCAGATGTTAGAGAAAGATTAACTATAATTTTTAAGTTTAGATGACTTTGCATCACTTATTCAGTAGCTGGATATAAAACCTGACATTAAACAGAGGTGTTCAAACTTTTGACTCCTTAAACAGTGGGGGTGAAATCAAATTGTTTCCCTTCTGTATAAGAATGTTATTTAATTTAATAGATAACTGTGTTACTTGTATGTGGCCAGCTCAATCAGCATCTCCCTGACTTTTGTTTGGCATGTTGCACAGCATGTCTGTCTGAAGCGTGAGACTCAGACACAGGAAACCACCTAACTTCCCCAGAGAGCTGCACTTCAGTCACATGATAAAAGCAAGTTCACAAACAAACGGCTTCACATCTAATAAGTGTGATGTTAAAAAAAATCAGAAAAGAGAGCAGGCGCTGTACTTTGCTTTTACCTCAGACAGCTTGAAAAAAACAACAACAAAGAAAGCCGAATGTTGCCTTTCTTTCATAGTTACTTGACAGAGGTGTTCATAACCAAACTTGAAAAGTGCAGCGGTGTGCAGGAGATTTGCAAAAGAGTAAACCACGTCCTGTTCTGCTCATTTTTAATTGCCTGTTAGAGCTCTTTTACATGCTACATAAATGTTGCACAACATGTATAGTACAGTGAATTCTTACAAAGTGCAGAACAATCTATTCTCAGATGTTTGACATTCTTCTATAAATATCACAAAACAGCACTAGACCTGGGTCTGGTAGCGTGAAATGTCACTAAAATTTCTAATAACATTCACGTTGAACAGCAGATATAATAATAATCTTACATTTTTTTAAATGCATTGTAGACTTTGGAGTAATTGTGTTATTATGGATTAAATCACTCATGGTTAACTAAATCTTGTGAAGCAGTGGATTAAACTACATTGCCAAAGTCCTGCTAAAACATGCTGTGAATTCATGAATCACCTAAAAACAGTTATAATTATGAACAATTAAGTTATAGTTGCTCCTTTTTATGCAGGGAAAATACTTTTATGAATCAGGCATAAACATAAAGCACTTTTGCTGAGGTAATGCACTTTAACAAACTTTTAAATTTCCAATCTTTTATTTTAAAACGCTTGATTTGACTGCTTTAAACTTTACATTTCAAACACAATTATTGTGCTTCCTACATAGTTGTTTGACAGGTTCAGGGTTTGGGTTAGGGCTTTAAACTGCATATAAAAGGTTGTGATAAATGTAAAGTTAATAATAAAAAAGCAATAAAAACACTGAATATCTTCAGTTCCTTTCAAGGATCTGTACTGTAAAGTGACACAGCGTAGATTAAGTGTGTGAATGTGCATCACAGTGGACATCAGTTCCTCATTGTGCCTAAAACTGACTATCATGATTACATTATAAGAGTAAAAATCTTCTAAAGTTGATGTAAAAACACTACTGAAACAACATATTTACTCTTAAGTTTCCTCTTTTGGCTAAACAACATGCAACCTGTGAGTGTAGCTTGTAAAAAGGAAAGAGAACATGACATTTACAATAAGTACGATGAAATAAACACAAACAAGCATTTCAAGTAAACATTCAACAAGTTTATCAGAATAAGAGAAAATTCTCGTGATCTGTAGCACAAGATGTAGGGTGCTGTGTTACTCTGAGTGCCTCAAATCTATTGCAAAACTTTAAAAAGAGGCTAATTATGTTTACCTTTATTTATTTGATCATCTTTGTGTAATTTTCTGTCCAGACTGTTATTACTATGTATGAAATTATTCTCTAACTATGTTGTTTACAAAGATTTTTGATATTTAAAGGTATTTGTGTCTTATATCTGCTTCTGCAGAATGTGGTCTATTGCCATGGAGGACGGATCGGCTTCTATCAGGGAGACATCCGTCTCCTGCCAGATGACATGAAGGCCCTGCGGCCGACCATTTTCCCAGTGGTGCCTCGACTGCTCAATCGCATGTATGACAAGGTGAGATGAATAAACACGGGATGCTTAAAAAAAAAGCATTTGTTTCATTTGGCATAAAACAAATAAACTTGTTCAAATCACTGTGAATCAAACCAGAAATAAATGATAAGTCTTACTTAACTGTTAGGTTAACTTGGAAATGTATCTTCTAATGCTATAAGTTTGTCCAGCTAAAAATGTGCCTTATTTTTTGTCTACTTCAGATTTTTAGCCAGGCGAACACCCCGTTGAAGCGTTGGTTGCTCAACTTTGCTGCCAAGAGAAAAGGAGCTGAAGTTAGCCGCGGAGTCATTCGCAGCGACAGCATTTGGGATAAAATCTTCTTCAGTAAGATTCAGGTAAACACTGTTTAGTTGAAATACTGTGAGCACAGTGCAGAAGGCCAGTCCAAATCCCAAATACAAGCACGACAAGTGCATGAATCAAAGGAAACAGTGAGTAAGAGTGAAACTGAAAAGAAATATTGGTGTTTTAGCACTTGAATCAATAAGCATTAAGAAAATCCAGCAACAGTTCCCTCAGGTCTTTTAAATTAACAAACTATTGCTGGCAAGCGCTTGTGTTTGTTCTCAGTCTTCATTTTTCTTTAAATAAACAATCTTTAATTGTTATAATTAAAATACCCCATTAAACAGACTGTAGTATGGATTTTATTGACATTTTTCCTGCTGGTTTCTTCCTTTAAATCAGTGTCATCCATAAAGACTTTATCTGAGATCATTAAACAATGTTTTTTGGACTTTTCCTTTTTTTCTTTGAACAGGCTAGCTTGGGAGGAAGACTAAGGATGATAATTACAGGAGCAGCTCCTACCTCACCCACTGTCCTGGGTTTTCTCAGAGCAGCTCTGGGATGTCAGGTCAGACGCCCCCATGTTTCCCATAATTGTCATTGTTTAGATTTTAACTGATTTCTGTGTTCTTTTCAGTCTAAGCTGTACCAGACAAAATTAATAAACAGCCAGTGATCACAGTGGTGCCTGGAGCTGTTTAAAGAAATTCTTTTTATCTTATAAGAGGTTTCAGAAAAGATTTTGACATATTAAACAAACAGAAAAATCCTCAGTCTCTAGGTCTGAAACACAAACCAGTCCACACAAAGATGTGAAACCATTTATCTTCAGAATACAGAACATCCACATATACTGGATGTATATGAAACTGTTAAAGAAAGGACACCAGAACCGTATAATAATATTAAACTTGCTGTGTCTGTGTAGGTGTACGAGGCGTATGGACAGACAGAGTGCACAGCAGGTTGCACCTACACCACACCTGGAGACTGGACATCAGGTGAGCTACTGTTTAAAAGGCTGAGGGAAAAACAGACAGATTCATATCAGACCTCTGAACTTGTTTACCTGATTCAAAGCACTAATCAAGGTCTGAAACTGATGACAGTGACTCATGATTTTAAGGAGTATCCTATTCTCATGCCTGAAGAGAGCCTAATTAAGGTCACCGAGTTTGTAAACCTGCTGAATGAAATCTTGTGTAACTAATCTCCCCGACTGCCCTAATTTCAAGGCCAAATATCAGTTTATGCTCTGTTGCATGGCATGTGTGTGTGTGTGTGTGTGTGTGTGTTTGCAAGTGGTGGTGGGGGGGGTCACAGTAATCTTAACTACCCAGAAACTGTATTTGCTCTGCTTCTAGTAAATGATTTATGAATGGGAAATATTGCAGAGAGCGTGAACAAAGGAGACTGTGTGTCCACTTTCTAAACAAAACAAAAAGGGAAAAACATTATAAACAAAACCAGAGATGAAAAGGCAGTGAAGCCTACTATCTCAGGTGATTTCCGTCATAAGCAAGCAAGTAAAAACATCAGTAACTGACAGAGCTGGCTGAATGTAGCCTCTGGTATGGTAGATTATTATTTTACAAGGCCTGGTTTTAATATCTTCTTTTAAAAAACATCTTTGCACTTAACCAGACATAAAATTCTGTTTTGTAATTATAAATACTGTATGTTTATCCAAAATGTGTTTTTCTCTGACCAAACATATCAAATAAGAAATTAAACTTAAGTATAGAAAAAGGAATTTTAATGATATATGTTTCATGTTTTCACATTCAAATTCAATTCCAGATTTAAAATCTGATTTCTAAAATAAAACTCAAGGAGTAAAGTGTGCATGAATTCATTTGTAGTCAATGAACAGATACCAAAATGTATTAAATTATTCCTTCCGTTATGGAAATCATATTGTAATTGGACTGTTTTATAGTCCTGTTGAATAAGTCAAAAACTTTGCATGAATTCCTGAAAATCACTGAGGAGAATTGACAGCTTGAGGACAAGTTGTGCTCTAAAAACTTGTTTACAAAGATGAAAAGTATCAGAAAGTCATGTTTGTAGCAATGAGGACAAAAGATCTTGCAGTCCTGACTTAAAGGTCCCATGACATCGGTTTCCATGTTTTCTGACTTATCTATCATGTTGCAATGTTGAGTTCTCACCTTAAACCTGCCAGAAAGAGCAAAAAACGGCGTCCATCTGTCTCCTAGTACAGCCAGTGAGAAGCTCTTCCAGATTTCAGACCCAGGTTTCAAACAGTTTTTTTCACTCCAGCCCGCTATGAGGTCATAGTGATCCGGACTTGCTTATATGGTAAATTCTCCTCCCACATGCACGTTCACGACAACTGGAGCGAGGCAGTGCCGCCGCCATTGCCCATAGACCGTGTAGTGTTTAGTTTCAGTTTCGTTTCTCTTTCACGCGACGGCACTGCCCCCTGCTGCAGCAGAAGTGTCAGGCTGCCAAATAAGGAGAAACCCAGCAGAACCGGAAGGCGGCGCTTTCTTCTGATCTCTGAGTTGCTCCTTAGGAAATAATTACAGCGTATTTTGAGTTATAATGGTGCAACGCTAATCTAGAGGCATCAAAGATTACACCTGTTTAATATAAAGTGATTTAAATATGGAGTCACAGGCACTTTAAGATTCACATCATCCTTCAGTCAGTCACCCACTGTATGACAAGTTAAAGGCAGACAATGTTAAAAACAACATTCAGGAAGTATTCTGCTATGCATATATTACAATTTTCTCAAAATAAACACATTGCATTTTGTTTATCTAGTAAAATCCATTTTATTTTCATAAATAACACCATAGTGATAAACCATAAAAAAGGGAAATGTCTTTTTTTTTGTGTGCAGAAAATTCAAAAAGTAAAATCGGATGCTTCAAACCAAACATGTAAGAAGACTGTGTTTTTACATATGTTGTGTGATACCAGATGAAAACACAAGCTTTCGAGTAATCTGTAAGCTATGTGCCTCAACTTGTTGGGGAACTGTCATGTCAAGACTAGTACATAACTGTATATAAAGCAACCACTGTGCATATGAACAGAAACGTGGGAAAGCATCGCCCCCTGCTGTACAGTTATGGTACAAACAAACTGCATGCAGTTTGTCCAAGTATGTCATCAAATATGAGTATTTGTTCTTTTAAAACTGTCAGTCCCAGTGAGCAGTGGGTTGAACATTGTCAAAATTAAAAATAAATTGACAACATGGAGATTTTTTGTTTTTTACACTGTCAGGTCATGTCGGTGCTCCGCTGCCATGTAACCTCATCAAGCTGGTGGATGTTCCTGAAAAGAACTACTTTGCATCTAAGGGTGAAGGAGAGGTAAAGAAAAAGGGTTGTTATTATGACAGAGAAATATTAGACACTCCTTATTTGATACTATGTAAAGTTGTATACATATAGTTAATATATAAACTCCTAACAAACATAATCTCTAGAAGTGAGTGTATACTGATGTGAAACGTTTTGCCCTTTTCTATTTTTTTTAAATCTAGGTTTGTGTGAAAGGACCTAATGTGTTCAAGGGCTACCTCAAAGACCCAGAAAGAACAGCCGAGACGCTGGATGCAGACGGCTGGCTCCACACGGGCGACATCGGCAAATGGTTACCTGTAAGTAGATCAGATCAAAATCAAAATGTTTATTACAGATCATCTTTTTTATATAATTATGATTAAATTTTCTTCCTGTTGATTTTCTCATATTTTTGTTTTGTTGTAGAATGGTACGTTGAAGATCATTGACAGGAAAAAGCACATCTTCAAGTTGGCACAGGGTGAGTACATCTCCCCTGAGAAGATTGAGAACATCTACATCCGGAGTGAACCAGTGGCACAGCTCTATGTTCATGGAGACAGTCTGCAGGTAAAACTCAAGCCCATACGATCACAGTTTTATGGAAATCCTTATATAGAATGGTTTATTGACTTAGATTTTAATCAGAGTGGACTTTGAGGCTTTTCTGAGCCTGAGAGTTATCTTTATGCTAGCTTTTTTCTTAATGATTTATATTTTTTCTGCTTTTTTTCAGTCCTGTTTGGTTGGAATTGTGGTTCCTGACCCTGAGGTGATGCCTGAATGGGCTAAGAAGAAAGGCCTCCTGGGCACCTACAAGGACCTGTGTAAAAACACGGTGGGTGGAAGGCAATACTTAGAATCAAATTTCTCCAAAATAGTTCTAAAGGTTATCTAAATTTGACAATTTCTATTGTTAATAGGAATTAAAGAAAGTGATACTTGAAGATCTGGTGCGTCTGGGAAAAACCAATGGCCTTTTATCTTTTGAGCAGGTAATAAGACAATATATAGCAGTTAAAGGTTCTCAGTTATCATCCTAATGATAATCAATCCTAGTAATTATAAAAAAGTGAAATTTAGAGGAAACTTTTGAAGACATTTTGCTAATCATTTGATGAACATTTTTAATTCAAACATTTGACTTCTTACCAAATGTTTATAATTTATCCATTCTTTAAAAAACTTTTAGAATATTTACAATGTGTGCTATATATAGTCAGTCTAACATAGTCAAATCTTCTCTTTTTAATGTCTATTAAAAGGTGAAGAACATCTACATTCATAGCGAGATGTTCTCCATTGAGAACGGCCTCCTGACTCCGACACTAAAAGCCAAGAGGCCAGAACTGAAGGAATTCTTCAAAGCGAAGATTGATGAGCTCTACAGCAGCATTACCATGTGATGGCCAGCAGACCTCATTCTTTTCCTTTTAGCATCCTGACACAAAGATCAGCTTTGACCAGTGACCTGCAGTGGGGCTAAAATGTCTCTCATGAGCCTGAAAATACTTTGGGAGCGTAAACCAAAACTCTCCCAACAGAGGAAGATTTAAAATTGCTTTTAAAATCAAATATAGAAGGAAAAAAAAGTGAATTACAATGCACACTGTCAAATATATTTCTGTTTTCTTTTAATTGGATCATATTTTTACAAAATAAATATCTAACTTTCAGTCTGTAAAAGCGAACAAGTCGTTTATTCTGTGACATGAATTTGCATGTCACTTTAAAAACAAATTAAACACTAAAGGAAAGTGGTGTTGCACTATTTGTGTTGTCCAGCTGAGGACAGCATACACTTGAATGTGCTTAAATATGCAAAGCAATGACTAGTTTTCATTAGAAGGCTTGAGCAATCTTTTGCCTGTTTTAGACAGATCAACAATGCTAAAATAAACAACAATCAACTGCCCAACTTTGGGGGTAAAATAACTCAGTTGCTTTACAAAGCTGACCTTAAACAGACATTTTCATCTTAACGGACTCAATAAACGTATACACAAAAGGAAATATATTTAACAATGTGTATTGTTACTTGTATTTATGCCACTGTTTGTTTGAGTTGTTTTAATTTAAGCTTATTAAATTTTCCCATGTTCATTCTGTTGGTTCTAACTAATCGTAGCTTCTAGCAGCAGAAAAACTGTCACGTGTCTTTGTCTCCCATCACTCTTCTCTTCCTGATCAGTTTAAAACTACCAGCCAATCAACAAATGTACAATAGTAACACCTATGTTGTCCTACGACAACAAATGTGATGCCCTTGTGTTTAGAGTAGCTCTCAGAAGATATCTTGTAGGACAGTAATGGGTTTCAGTAATAAAAAAACTACAAATTTTCATTCAGTCAAGAACTCACTCTCAGCAGAGCCAGTAGGAAGAACTTATCTGTTTTGGCACTCTTGTTTATCTTTGGTGCAAGGAACAACATTGTGCACGTAGACAGAAAATGAAGATGGTTAAAAAGCAGCTTCTTTTCAAATTACTGCTGTCTGCATTGTTTTACACATTCCACTTTATACCAACAACTCATTTACAGCAGTAAGTCATCGCTACAGGGCTGTGGTCAGACTTTCAGCAAGCATGGACTTTTCCCAGATAAACAGTCATCGAATGCTACAGCTTTATTTTTGTCATCTTTTTGCACAAAGAATGTGACAGGCTAAGACAAAGAACTATTGCAGAACCTGGGTCAGGGCAATGCATGTAGTTTGCCCTGTAATTCTGGGACCATTTGCATTTGACTTGAAAAGAATAAGCTTTTTTTTTTATTATTTTTTTTTTTAATGAGGCTGTATGCAGCTGCCTGTATCCACAGTTTAATTTGTGGACTATGTAACTTTTGCAAAACTGATAAATCCCACACACTGAGAGTAAATAGAACAAACAGCAACTTTTAAACAAAAGATACATTTGATTTGTTTTTGTTCCAGATGGTTTACACATAGAAGTAATGTATAGGCTTTTAAAGTTGATTACCGTCCCAAAGCATCAAACAATGTGGATGTACATAAACGAGGACAGCTAGTTGTAAGCATATTTAATAAATTGATGGTTTGAATGATTTTTTTTCTCTTTCTCTTTTGCGTGTAGTAGAAAGAATTGTACTTATTTATTTATCTATTCTGATGTAAAATGGAATCAGCACCATATCCTTGTAATGATTGAGTGCAGCAACAAAGGGATGAGGGAGGGTGGGGAATATGAGAAGGGCAGTGAAATAAATGATATTCTGGAATGATTTTAAACAAGTGGTCTGCTCGTTTTCTTTATAATGTGTAGAATTTTTTTAAATCTCAGGAAAATGATGCCAAAACTTTGAGAGGACTGAATTGAATTTACAAATTCAAATTGTTGAAATGGTTTTAATAATGGTGAAATATTTGATAAATTACTGCACAAGCCATCAAATGTTGTACAGAATGCAGAAAATAGTAGTAAGTACCTCAAAAGGTGAGTTTTATCATTTTACCACTGACCTACTATGAATCAAATATAAAAAAACATCACACTGATGTACCAGTGCTGGTCAAACATGATTGAAATAAAACAGAAATAACCCCATTTAAAATTCTTACTTGGAGCAACTATAATACGAGGCCTGTAGCAAATAGCAAATTTATTAGTATTTTATATTTTCCTCCTGCTGTTCATTCTTCTTTTGTTCTATTTTTGCCTGAACTACCAGAACAGATTGCTTTTACTGCCCCCTATCGGCTGTTACAGTAATATTCACTTAATTAGGCTGTATCCCAAACCAGGCTAACCACGCACTAAAGCTACAGGTTAGTGAGTGTAAACGACTTTACTTTCATACATGCCGAGCCTCCTTCGAGACTTTTGACATGGACAAAATTAGAAAAAAACTATTAGTTCAAGCTTGGATATTAATCATCAAGACGCTGACGTGACAGGTGTGCGGTTGCTATAGGCACCGAACAAGGTGAAGCATGCTGTCATGAAGTTTGTATGTTAGGTAACTGGGGAGCAAAAGTATATATTGTGGAAATCAGTTCAAAAATGAATCGATGCAAGCGCCAAGTTAAACTTCGTCCCTTACAAGATACACCCCTGAAGGCAGCGCCAAGACGACGAGAAAGTGAGACACACTACAGATAAATTTCTTTGCATAAGTAGCAAACTGTGATTGAGTGTCAAACTGGTTGCACGCTAGTTGTTAGCTTATCTAAAATCATGTTCTACTTGTTATCTTTCCAACCTGTCAGGGCGCAAAACGCTGCTCTCCGTCAGACGTTGCTATACATTACTAGAGGAGCCTGTGGATAATGTGACTGAGCCTGCTGTTAAACCAGAAAGCCCATTAAAAGTGAGTATCGATGATAAATAAAAATCTCTGGAATAATCATGCACCATATTCCCCTCAGAGCAAGTATTGGAATAAAGTAAGAAAAGCAAATGTAATTTAGCATTATTGTAGCTAAACTGTTGGTTTATATGATTTAGTTAGATGACTTTAATGACCACTCAGCAAGCTGGTGGATTTTTTTTCCAGTATGGAAAAGGCAGATTCCAACAGTACAATGAAACAGATTGGACCAGCCTAGCCCTCATTGGTTTAGAATCCTTGTGGCAGTGGGGGTGAAACTGTTTTTAAACCAGGTTGTTCTTGATGCAATTGTCCTGTATGGTCTACCAAGTCTCACTATGTTTACTTTCTTCTTTGCATTTTCACCAACAGAGTAGTGCTGTACCAGGCCACTGCGAATCTGTGCCATGCATAAGCAACCCTGCAATTTTTAAGAAACCAAGAACTTTCTCATGTGTTACACCAGCTAAAAATAAACCTGGCCAACAAAAAGTGCTAAGGGCTTACCTAAACAGTGAGGTGGCTCCTGTCCTGGAAGCTTGTAAAAGTGATGAAACTCTAGAAAGTGTCACATCTTGCAGCATGGAGTCAGGGTCAACATTAAACCCTGAGGATGACAGTGATGATGATGAAGATGACACTCTCTACTCATGTTCCTCGACAACCTTGAGCAGCCTTTCCTCCCCAGAGATCTTCAGAAAAGAAAGCAGTGGTGTGTGTGTGCTTTCATGATATGTTTTTATATCGAAAAAGAAATTATATTGTAACATTCTAATATTTTGTCTTCATTTGTCCTCATAGTGGGAACAGTTTTTCCAAATAAGGAGGAGTTACTGGGTCTGCATTGTCACATTAAAAATTCCACCTTGTTGGATGTTAGTCATGCTGAGAATGTGCAAATGCAACAGCCACCCAACCTTTCTACAATCATAGGTGATTCTTAATCAAAGTCATTTTTATCTCTGTTTTTATTTGAAAAATGTATAATTATTTTAAAAACAGATGCAATTGATGTCATTAGATTAGTAAAATTTGTCTGACTACATTTTTGTCAGCAGATGTCTCTACAATACTGGCTGACAAGAACTGTGAGATCAGGTAAGTGTTTGTGAACTTAAAAAAAGATGTTCAACAAACGATTTGCTAAAATTATTTTCTAGATTAATTTCCTGATAATTTAATAAATGCTAACATCTGACCAAAACAATTAATGCATTTATCTTTTTCAAGCCAATTGAAAAAACCAGAACTCAGAAGTACATCAGGTAAAAACAACTTCATAACACAAATACTGTGCCTTCATCATGCTGTACATTTTTTTCATGCCCTTCCCTTGGCCCTTACTGAATGTAATATTTATCAAATTGTTTATCTCTTAAATTTTAGAAACCTGCTTTAAGGGGAAAACTTCACCAAAAGTAAGACAAAAAGAAAAAAAAAAACTTCTGTGACTTATATTCAGTATTATCATTTTAAATCTTAATTTTAGAGTTGAGTAACTAGACTTTTTTCCTCCCAGCTCACTGAGAGAATGCCTATTGTGGTTAAGAAGAAGGTTTGTTTTAAAAGCCCCATCGCTGTTGAGATTTTCAAAGCCAAACATATCACGCCCTCGTCATCAACTGTTAAGGACACCAGTGAGTCATCTAGCCTTCCTGAAAAAATCCAACCTGATACGCAAATCAACTCTAAAAATGAAACATTGCCTATTTTGATTACACTAAAAAGACCTGTTAAAACTAGTTCAGAAAAAGCCATGTTCTTTGATTTTGTGAGTAGCAATGAAAAAGAAGCATTCTTTCAGAAGATGAGAGAAAGATGTGCCAAACTCAGAAGTGCTGTTGTTTTTCCTTGTGGAAAAGACGCACAAAACACTTGGTCCTGTGATGGCTAATTACAGCTTGTACTATTTCTGAAGGATAAACTAGATCACTGTAGATATGTAGTGATTACAAAATGAGTGGATACATTTTCAGAAATCTGAGAGTTTAAATTTAGTCCAAACAATGTGAGATTTTGAGAAGACCTAATGTAACTGTGCTTTTGTTTTGTCCCAATTGTCTGTCAGTTGCAGTAAATGCACATTTAGAGCATTTCTTTGTAATTTGGATCCTAGAGGTGAAATTGGTTGTCTAGACTGAGTCTATTGGTGTCACAAAAATATGATCTAAATCAAATTTTTATTGGGATCACACAATTGGGACAGCACTGTTTGTTCCTATGTGCTTAGTTAATTAACTTTTCACATAGAAGCTAATGAACTACATTTGCATGTTTCTAGCGGCTATGGATTAATTCAGTGTGGATATTTTTTAAATGGCCACTAGATGGCACATCTGCACTTTTAAAAATACATCTTTTGTCTTTACATTTTTTTGTTATAGAAATACGTTTGCAGTTTTTGTTATTTGGTGTTAATCTGTATTTATACATACACTTTGCCATTCATATATTTTGGTGTAACTACAAAATGTTTTAATGTAAATTATAAATATGATTTGTAATGATTTTGTACATGTATGTTAACGAATTTACTTGTGTGTTAGAAAATGTTGATAATAAAATAACGCAGTGCTTACAAATTTGCTGGGTTTCTTTTTTAATTATTTATTTTTTTGATACATTTAAGGTTCTTGCACTTAACTGCATATTTCATGTGCTGGCTTTCAGCCGTGTGTTGCTGGTCGGTCAGAATTTGCACAATTTTTGTGAATAAATTTCATGCTGTCACGATTCCCGACAAAACATCAACACAGCGAACCCTCAAACCACGTGGTACCTTGCCAATAATATCAGCCAATCACGTATTTTGTTGTAGCTACCGCGTGTGGTCAGCCAATCGCAAAACAGCAGTGGGTTACCAAGCAGCTCCTGTGACTAATGCCTGTCATATGACTGTGACACCCATGGAGACAGTTACAAGGAACAAGATTTCCTCTCGGATTTGAAAACAAAAGAAGCTTGTACCGAATTTATTTTGGTACAAAATGCCGCCGACTCTCTTCCAGAAACTTTTCAACAAGAGAAGTACAGTCTCGTCACCGCCTCCGAGATGTAGCAAAGAAGACCCTGCTTTCAGGTAGCTGCTTTATGTGTGTGTGAGAATATGTGTTTGTTTGTAACGTCAGGTACGGTTATTTATGACTTTTGTTATGTTGTGTGGATATCTTAACAAAGCCTTGAAGTGGTATTCATTTGGAGTTGGTTGGAATATACAAAAAAGAGCTATATAATTTAGATAATTAAACTTTAGGGAAGCAAAGTGCAGGGAGACGTGTGAGACGTGCCTGTTGTTTATACATAAGCTAACATGCTAATGGTAGCCCCTAGCAATGCCTGCTGCACGCACCACTTTAATAGCCCCCTTATTAGCAGCACGTTTGTCTGATTAACACATACGTTTCTGCATATATGCAGTTGATATCAAGTTAACAGTAGAGACCTTGTTCAGAATGTGTTATTTGTCAACTTATGGTTTAGAAGTTGCAGAAGCACGTCCTTTTTGTTTCGCCTCGTGTTTCCGTTTGTTTGTTTCACGTCTTTGTGGTAGCTTTTAGCATTAATGGTTCACGTTTCTGTGCAGTTTATCGCAAGCTAACATGACGCAAAATACAAGTGGCTTTGTCAGTCTTGCAGACAGTGTTGTGTGGTTAGACAGCAGCGGAGGACACTGTGTGCTCTAAAGCTGAAAGCATGTGATGGCTCAACTTGGCCACTTAGAGACGGATCAATGCCAAAGAGGGCATCTGCCTCTAAGCCACTCACAACGTTACGTATATTTAAAAATAACAAAATAAAGATTTTTTAAAAATATGAGCTTGATTTGCAATGGCATTTTGAAAACACATATATGGCAAATTTGACACGCTTACTGTGATGTTGATCATTGCATGGAAGTCCAATATTTGCATCTGTTACAGCGCTCTTTCAGACCAGTCAATTTTTATTTGAAGAATGTGCTGAACTTGAAAAAAAAAGAGAAACTAGAAAAAATGAATTGGATTAAATAAAAAAAACTTTATCATTTTCATTAATGTTTTTATTGTCTTGCATTATATTGTAACCCATACAGTCTCAAAAAGAACATAAAAGAAATTAAGATACATTTTCTTCTCAACTCTCTTAACAAAGGCAGGGAATACATAAAATACAGATGAGTTATTTGAAAGTATTTTGTTTACTTGACAGTCATATCAATCTGTCTAATCAGTACTGTCTGTCCTGTGCATGTAATGAAAAAAATAACTTCAACCAAACAGCTATATTGTAAGTAATACTTCAGTATTTATGTACATTTTAATTTTATACAAAATAATTGCACTAATGTGAAGTTACATTTCATTTAAATTTTAATGGGCTCTATTGAGAGCAGAATACAAGTTCATGCAGGAAATAAAAACGCTAATATCTCAAGTTGTGCAAGTACTTATTAAGATTATGCTCATTGTGGCAGAGGGATGCGTCTTTGTGATGTTTAGCACAATACTCGATACTCTGAGTTGATTTGAAGTGTCTGTGCACATTTATATGTTCTTTTGCACATTGTTGCTCAGGAGCAGGTAATCTGACAAGGAGAATGTGATTTTTAGTTGTAAATATCTTTTCATTGGAAGATGTTGGTCCCACCTTTCCATTGTCTGTGGATATATTACCAGCTGATGCCAGAGCTCACTTCCTTGTGGTGTTGCTTGCACTTTGGCCTATATTGTGCCAAAGTACATTTCTGTAACTATTAAGGTGCCCTGCACTAATATAAATGCTGTGTGTGTGGGCTGAAGGGGGTGGAGGTGGCTGGCATCAGTCCTAGAGCAAACAGACAGTCAGCAGGCATTTCTGTTAACTCATTGGTCAGCTGTGCACTTCATACCTTTGGCATAAGCTCTCCATTCATCAAGCATGAAACAGCTCTGGAGGGGGGAAATCTGTTAGGAGACATGGTTGGAAAAGGCACTAATAAAGCATGGGTTATTTAAATAAATACCTTTTTTTTAGAAATAGTGCTTGAAGACCTCTAGCAAGTTGTCCTAGAAAGGTTGCTCTGGCGTTACTTTTATTTTCATGCAGAATTTGTACAAATTCTGTTCAGATTCAAGTATAGAGATTTGTTTTGCTGCTCTAATAAAACCCATGCAGCCAATGATAATAGAAAAAAAAAAAATTAAACGAGAACAAAAAGGTTTGGTTTTGCAGCCCTGTTGCTCTGCATAATCCAACTCCCACCAAAACACTGTCGGGGCACATCACTGTGACTTCCAGAATACCACAGAGGGCAGCAGGTTGGCTGACCCTTGGAGGAAAGCCTAAAAAGCCTCTTCTCTTTCCCTGGCTGCAGCAGCTGACCAGGGCCAGCATACTGTACATTACAGAGATCCTCTGGCTCTGCCAGTAGCTTTCTCCACACTTGGATTGCTCGATCTGACAGCCTGCTGAGGGAACTTTCTTCTTAGTCCAAGCCACAAATCTATGAATATATTTGTAGATGGAGGTGCATGTTTAGTCCTTTTTTATTCATTTTTCTTAAGTGTTACAGCAAAGTGAGTAGCATATGTTTGTAAAGGTGCATGTGAGGAGGAAATAATTTTAGTAAACTAATTAAATAATGTAGTATTTCTCATAATTTTTCAGGGTAAATGTGTCTAACTTTGTTAAATAAAATAATCAATTGATCCAAGTCTTACAGTACAAATCTAATTGCCTATTTTTGGTATTAAGTTGTTGTTGGTGTGGGATAAAGATGCATTATTGTAAATCTAAACCAGTAAGTTGCATTTAACATGATTGAGTATTAAACCCAAAAGATTAATCTCAGAATTGTATTCATTTAGTTCTTGCATTTGTATTTACAACATTTTAAACTGAATTTCATTTATTTATTATAGTGATCTCTCTCTTTTGATAGTTTACAAGAAGTAGTGTCTTAAGTTCCTGATTGGCATGTTTCACTGCATAGTTTCATAACGTAGCATGTCATGTGAGGCTTCCATTTAATCTCAGGCTATCATCTATGTGGAATGATCACATGACAGCTTGTTTAGTCACTGCAGACTTATGAGTTGGGTAATATGAGAGACATTTTTGTCTGTTGATGGATATGTATTTTAAACGGTGTATCAACTATATGTGATTATTCAAATTATGTCATGTACGCCTGCTACATCCCATGTGAGCACTGATCCTATAACATTCTATTTTCTTTCATATCACAAACATTTTGTCAATAGAACTGCATGGGTCACAATAAAGATGTCTCACAGTTGCTGTTATGCTCTTTTCTGACAAACTTATTATTGATGCATTTTGTTGCTCTGAATAACAATGCCCCCCCAGAGAACTGGGGAATGCAGTTCATCAGAACCCTCCCTGATATATTGTTTGGGGCATGCAGCTTTGCAGGGATCTGGAGGGTCCTCCTCACTGCTGCTGAGGTCACATTGAGGTGGTTATCGTCAGGAGATATGGTCAGTCATCAAAATGTGTGCAGAAGGTGTTAAGGGCATCTGGCAGAGAGGGGTTCCTGGGGCATAATGCACTTATGGTGTTTTAGTCTGCAAAGCGCCTGATGCCCGGCCACATGCTTCATGGGTCATTGTAGGAGATGTGGCCTTGCATCTTCTCAGCATGTGCTGCTTGGCTCTATTAAGGCCTCCATTCAACTCTTTTTCTGACCATTCTGATGGATGCCAGTCAAATTGAAGTCCCCAGCTACCATGAAAAAGGCCTCTAGGTGACTGTTTCGAAGCTGACTGATTAGGTTGTCGTTAGCATCTGGTGGTTTGTAAACAAAAGTGATGAGCACTGCTGCACACTCACGAGGCAGATAGTGTGGCTAGTATTTCATTGTTAAAAGTTCAATCACCTCAGAGCAGTGGCTGTTCATACATGTGCAGTTTGTGCACCAACCCTTGTTTATGTTGGCACAGAGTCAACCCCCATGACTCTTTCCTGACCGAGAGAATGTTTGTCTGCTCAGAAGAGTAACGGGTCATCAATCTGAATTTATTTTAAGAAACAAACAAACAAATTATTTCATACATGTGTCCCTTGTGATGACAAGAGTTTTAAGTTCACCTGAAACAGATCATCTTTTAGAAATAAATATATTTCAACTTGGCTTCCTGCTCTTTTGTTCAGCTCAGATTTGTTCATGTGATTTGTGGAGAGACAGTCATGCACTCATTACTGTCAACACTCCCATCACTCCCTGCTGTCATGTGCTCCTGGCTCAGAAGTTGTTACACAGGATTTAGAAAGCTGTATATTTATTCATTGGGTTACAAATATTATTAACTGTAGAGAAAGAATTTATGCATTAAATTTTGACAGCTTTATTGGTATTTGTGTAAATTTAGATCTTACATATATGGTTACTGTTTTTTAATTTTACATTTTAAATAACATTTGTTTTACTCTGCTGTTCACAATCTCAGTGACTTGGGTAGTTTTTCACCCCAAAGTACATAGATTTCAGATGATATGAACCAAAAAACTTAATTACCTGGTCAAAGGACATAATGTACCGGTAGCTTTGTGCACAGTAGACTTTTAAAGTAAATTACTTCCTTGTTGTCATATGATTGCTGGAATGCAGAAGTTCTTAATATATCATAACACTGAAGCAGACATAGCCTATGTTTTCAAGCTGAAGTTAAGGAAACACTTCAGCAGTTTGAAAGGTGTTTTGGCATATTGAGAGCTTAAGGCTGTGCCCTTTTAAATAAATCTATTCATTCACTTCTTTAGATTATTTCTAACCTATAAGGTACAATATTGCACATTTAAACACATTTTTTAAAGTCAACATTTTATTAAGTAGGCATGTCATTGGAAACTGGTAACATGAATGCCTGTAACCTGCATTCACTTGACAGTAGCTTGGTACTTTTTCTATCTACATCTCAAAATGTCAGTTTAAGGCACTAGATAGTAACCAAATGAAATATTTACATGAAGTCAGTACAGCATTATTTAAAATTGAATATACCAACATGCATTGTTCTCACTGAAAGCCTGCCTTGTTACATCCAGATTATTCTTGCTGAGGTCGGTTGGACAAATGCCATACATTTGTCACATGTATGTAATCTTGTAGTATTTGATGAACAGTTTTAATTTTTAAGGGAAATTCAAATGAAACAAACAAAACTTTGTATTTAAATTAGCTAAATTTTGAATATTTCTCTATCAATGTAGAAATAAATTGAAGACTTTGATCATAACTGTTTTAGGAAAAGTTTTACTTTGTTGCAGCAAAAATTCAGTTGATATATAAAAAAGTATTCTGTCAGCCAAAAGAACGTTACACAGTTTGGATCGTTTAAGATGTTTATGTAACTGTTTCTAGCTCTGACACAAACCAACACAAATCCACACATGCACAGATGTTCCAGTTGTATTTGGGAGGGAGCTAGGGGTCTTTGAGGTCAGAAAGGCTGATGTCAGACTCGCAGCAGTCTAGGAAACTAGATTTTTGTGTTACAACAAAGGAAGGCTATTGTGGACATTTTAACAGTTCTACTGACACAAATGTACTATCAGTTCAACCTTTTAAGGTTTATAAAATACAAGGGCAATTAATGAAGGGTTTAGCATTATTTTCTTTTTAAATAAGTTGTCATTAAAAAAAAAGAACGACAACAACAAAATTAAAATCAATCAAGCTTTTTGTTTTTGAGTTTTTCAGGTTTTCTTTCTTTCCCCCTGTCTTCTGACCTTTTCATTGAAAGAATATATCAATTTATTGATAAAGAAAGATGAAGAGAAGAGGAAGCTCAAGCAAGAGAGGAATGAAAAGAATGGGATTAAGAAACAACACAAAAAGCAAATCCCCACTGGCACTCTCTTATCACAGTGCTTTCTGGCTGTCAGCAGTCCAGTCTTTCTGCTGTTGCTGCCTCTGTACTGTCCAGCATTCACAGTGTTGCTGTGATCACTTGATAGTCTCATGTTGTTGTGTGAATTTAGTTCACCGCTATTCTTAGACCCTGCTGTGGCTGGCAGAGGAGAAAGAGAGAAATAGAGAGTGGGAGAGGGCTGGGGAAAGACTGGCAGTCCCACAATGATGCTCAGGTAGGAATTGGTGATATTTAATCTGGCTTCCGTGCATTGGATTGGTCAAATGTTTGAGTGTTTGAGAACAATTTTGTGCTCTAAGGTTCTTTTTTTCTTTTGTCCGAGCATTGACAGCTTCAGCCTTGTTAACTGTAGGAATTTGGAAATGCAAAAGAAATAGTTTTTATTATCTGCAGCAATGTGATGAAAAAAAGTCTTCAGTCTTGTAGCCATGTGGATTTCAGAGGATTGTAAAGAAGCATGCCTTTTGTTTTTAGCACATACTTGTTAGGGTGGAATGGAGTTCAACAATTTTGTAGTTTATAGACCGTTTAGATGAAACTTGATGGATTTTCAATAGGAAGACTATAAATAAATGAAAAAATCACAGTCCTGCTTGCTTTTTTATCTTTGAATTTTATAATGCCACAGAGTTGGTGGGACGCTCTTTTTGTTTATTTTCATTTAAAGCTACAGGTTGTTCTAGGAAACGAATGCCTTGTGCCTTAGAGACATTTTAGAGAGAGGCGGACTACAAGTATTTAACAGTCATAAAGTCATGTGCTGCTTTTATGAATGACTCTCCTCTTTCCTCTGTCAGCGCTGTGACTGTCACAAGCTTACTGATGAATACTTCCTCCTCTAATCTCTTTACACCTAGTTTTTCTCTCAGTTGTCCTTTTTTCCTGCTTCTGGTTGCCTTTTCAGAACATCTGAACTTCATTCTACATTTTTCGTTTATTGTCCTATAATGTTATCTATAGAAAAATCAATCTGTTAGCAGTTTTGTTTGTTTTTTGTCTCATGATTATTGATGTTACTTGCTCTTCTCATTTGATCTATTTTTCACTTATATGCTTGACACAAAAGCAACATCAAACTTTCCAATTGTGCAGTTCTTGTTTGGCTTTATAGGGAAACAGGCTTGTTATGTAATTGTGGCATGGATAAAAATCTATTCAATATTGAATTATTTAATTGTTTTAGACTTTAAAATATTTTGATTGTTAAAAGTTTAAGCTGGTAGCAAGTTAACCTGTTTCCTTGAAGTTTCAGCTCATGCAATAAACAGTGGCTGAACACAATGCAAACAACACCAAATTTGTAAATAAATCAGCCGTGAGAATCTGTAGTCCGACTGCAAGGAAGCATGTGACAGTCCTAAACAACAGCCTGTGCAGTCTTGCACTCAAATCAACAAGATAGATATCAGCTCAGCCCCATACAATGCAATTTGAGCCCATTATGTAAGCCAGAGGGGCATTACATCACACATGAAGCACTCAGACTGGGTAAGAGAGGTCTTTCCTCGGATAGAGGCCAAGAAAACGGAGGATGGGTTTGGTTTATGTAAAGTGGTCGAACATTAACTTCCAACAACTGCTGAACAAATAAATATCAGAAGACCTGAATACAGGAGTTATCACAATCTGTCTGACTATATAGGAGGATTGTAAACTAAACTTTTAAAAAGTATTTTCCTTTTTCTGAACAGAAAGGTTAGTTGATTGTACTGGAGAGAAAAATAAGCACAAATTTAAACTCCTGGAATTGCACAACAAAGGGAAGAGACTGCTGCAACATTATCCTTGCAGGTTTATTCCACGAGACTAAAGAACAATGTGTAATTGCAAAAGATGTGGCTGGAAAAAAAAGCATTAACCTTTGAACTGTGTGGTTAAAAACCTGCATGACTGGACTGCACCACTTCTCTAAAACATAAACCTCAATAGTCCAAGTGTTTTTGATTCATGGGAAAACTTGTTACATGTCAGGGGGGTTAAGCACTTGGGTTAGATGCACAACAGCCATTTGGAACCTCGGGGACAGATGGAGGCCTTGTTTCTAGCTGCCGAGGACATGAGATGAAAGCGTGTTGGAGAAAGGCAGATAAATTAGCCTGTTGTATTCACAACAAGTACAGATGTTATCTTAAAGGTAGCATGTAGTCAAGCTTGTGGACAGTGGTTTTTATATAATTTTAACACTAAAAGCAATTGTTAAGTTGTAGGTAAACATTTCTTGCATACAGTTGTTTTTATGTTAAAGAACTAATGTAGAGATGACTTAACTATTGACTATAAACTCTGCTGCACATGACTCATCTGTTTTTCTCATTTGATTACTGAATCATTTTACCTGCAAAAAATGTGTAATATTTTGACAGTAGTGTTTGGTAAATGCACAGGAATAATGCACTTGAACCATCTCGTGTGCAAACAAACTGCCATTAGCAAGAATGTTCTATTCTGTCCTGGTTCGTCAGCCAACAACTGGAATAATGTTTTTGATTGTGGGTATTATTTTACTGTCAAGCCAAATGGACTTAACTGTTCCCATTCCACCTCTCTCCATTCATTTACTATGAAAAATCAGGCACACACTCTGCTCCCAATACAAGACTATATTTAGGTTCTGTCCTGCGTCCATCTGCCTGACCCATCTATCTTTCAGATCAGATGTAAATCCTTGAGCATCATCAGTTCGTCCAATCACCAGTCAGCTTTATAGCCCCCAATAAATCATCCAGGGGAGGGGACCGAGTTTCTCAAAAAGCAAAGGAGACTCCTGAAGTTTATGGAGGGTCATCGTGATTATCCAATATGAGGTTTAAATACACACCGTTGGTTTTGATATTACCTACAGTGAGTTTCTTTAATAAGATGAGCTGCATGATTTACAAGTGTTTAAAATAATGGAAGGAACTGTGTTTTGTTGTTGCATCCACTTTGATATGTGGAATGAAGAAGTTCAGGATCTAACCAGCAATCATTTAACAAATACTCTTTTCTGAAGATATTTCATTTCTATATAAGCGTGACTGTATTATGGTTTTAATTTTAGTCATCTGATCATTGAAAGCAGCCTCATGACTGTTAGTCACTCTGCATTTCTAGCAGTGAATACTCTTTTAAATACTTGAGAAAGTCTTATTGATGACTCAACTGATCTGGTGGAGTTTCAGACTGGTTTGTTGGCCCATAATCAGAAAATGAGACTGATGGAAAGTTTTGCAAATGTTCTTTTTTCTCTTGAACAGCTGCTTGTTATCCAGGTCTATTATAGATCTGTAATCATGGTTTTATAGTGTACTTTGTGACTTCCCACTGGCTGAGGAATGAAATGGATGAATGGCAGCTGTGGCATGAATTTGCAGTCTCTGCCATGCCCAGTGCAGTGAGTGACAGCCTTAACAGTGTTTATTATGAGCTTGCAAGTACATCATATTTACATTTCCCCACATGCATAGCATCTGTAAAGATTCTCATATATCTAGGTCGCAGTAAAATTTTATTTTTGGGAGGGGGAGAAAGACAGGAACCTCTTCAGTGACTTGATATTAGTACACAAGAAATTATATTTTGATGTTTAAAACAAACTTTTGAAATCAATTTTTACTAATTTATCCAATTCCCCCCCCCCTCTTAATTTTTCTTGTCCTTTTCCTCTTCTTGTGTCCATCATTCCTTCCATTTAGCTGGCCACTTCCCCAGCTGGAGCCCAGTCAGATCAGGCTGATCGTGTACCAGGACTGCGAGAGGCGTGGCAGAAATGTCCTCTTTGACTCTAATGCCAAAAAAAGGGGCACGGAGGAAACCCCCATCACCGTGAGTTACATGTTTTCATTGTTTCTTTTGTCTTTTAAAACCCCTCACTTGTTTGCTCTAGTTACCCTGTGGTCCTTTTTTTCCTTCTCAAACATTTTCTTGTTCAATATACTCTTACCTGTATTTTTTCTAGGTTCTGTCTTTTTTTTTCTTCCCAAATTGGCCATAAAAAATCTTAAGGAAATAGTTGTTTAAAGATTTATTTTAAGCAAATGTTATAATATTTTCAGGGCATGTTCGGATATGTCAAGCAGACTGTTTGTCACTGAGCACATGACCCTTATTTATTGCAAAAAATATATTTTTAAAATGTCTCCATTGTCCCTTGTGATCAGCAGCTTCATCCTAGTAGTGCCCTTTTTATTTAATTTCTCTGACACGTCGTCACTGCTTCTGGCCTTTTTATTCTGCAAGACCTGTCTAATATTTTCGTAACCGTTCCTTGTGCTGCTGTCTGACCTCGACCGGTTTGTTCTGGTGCTCTTATCTCCAATAATAATAGCATCAGCTGACAGCCCGTGTGTAAGCAGCATTCTTTCATCCTCACATGACAGGCGTGTCACTCACTGTCTTTATTTTTCATCTCTCTGTTTTTCCTCATTGATCCCAATCTGTTTGTGTTCTGATTTCATGTTTATCAAAATTTAAAGTTTATTTCATCTTAGTTTCTGATGTTTTGCATTTCTGACTTGAATTGGTTGTCTTTTCTGATTTGTCTCTAAAACCTTTTATAAATATTATTCTTATTCATAGAAACATACAATACCTTTATCTTTTTTTTCCTCTGAGGGAACTACATTGTTCTTTTAACTCTCATTTTTAAATTTAGAATACTGCCTGCAATTTTTGTGCTTTTGTTTGCTTCTTTAGCCTCTCATTTTATTTCTCTGTTCCTACTGTAATTTTCTTTCATGGACTCTCATCTGATCTGCAATTTTGTCATTTAGCCTGATTATGCAGTTCATGTCTTTTCTGCATCTTCCCTCACCTGTTTTAAGCTTGTTTTTTTTTTATCGTCTTGATAATACCATCACATAGTCACACACTCACCTCCCTGGCATGGAGATTGGAATGCTTTCTTAACTTCTCAGCTCATTTTCCTGAAACTACTGAAGCTTCACATTAAAATAAGACTAGCACCACACCACATTTAGTTTCACATTTTGTTTGAATGGAAGATTGGAATTCTTCAGAAACATGCATTAACATGTTGAGTTCAGCATTTGAAAGTGTTGCATGAAAGGCTGTTAATAGATTTTGGTGCATTCTGCAGTGCTAAGGCTTTGCCAGCTGCTTTGTGAATTTTATCACATGATTGTATTTGTCAACTCATTGAAATGTATTTTAGATCAACAGCTTGAACATGCAAAAACACGTATGGGGAATAGAGAAACAAGGGATCAAGCAAGAGATAAAGTCGAAACAAGAGTCAGAAAAAAAAAATCAGAAATGAAGACGAGATGTCCAGGAGGAGAACTTTGGGGAAAATAAAATGTAAGGAAATGGATAGAGAATAAATATTAAGGTGAATCAAAGGATAGGAGAAACGTTTTACAGGAGTTGGAGAGGGATGAGGAGTTGGAGTGGTGGACAGAGGGGAGGGGAAAAAGCAGGGAGTGATTGCAGCGCTGCTCAGTCACGAGTTCTCCAAGAGTCATATGACTGGCAGTCACATGCTGCTGGACTCTGTGTATATACCTCACACTGCACTGCAGCAAACACACACACACACACACCCATGCTCAAAGTCAGTCACAGCATCACAACCCCGCATGTCTATATGATACAAATTAGCATGCCAATGAAAATAAAAAAAATGTTCATAAATTTTTAGACACATGTTGAAAGCATCTTTAGGTTCACATGAAGCAACAGTATCCTGTAAACTACCTGTTTTAGTCTCTTTCTGGTTGCAACTGTGGTTTCAACTGGGCTATGAGAGTTGAACTGAAAGCACACACACTCATCTGCAGTCACACACATCCTCTCCCTCCCCTACTCACCCTCCCAAATGCATTCCTCCTGAATAAGCTGCCAAGTTAAGAAGGCACATGACTCAGGCTGATTGAGCTCACATTGCTGTCAGTTAGCTGTTTACCCAAGTGCCTATGGATTAGGTTACTGTGGTTTTTGACCCACACGGTTTGACTTCATGTACTTTTTCCCATGACAAATTATTCTTTTCTTGTGAATCATTAGTAATTTGTGGGCAGTAAATATATACATTTTTTGCAGTTTATTCTAATATGCATTATGTTTTCCACATCGTATTTGCTCTTGTTTGATTGTAAGCAAAGTAAATCATGTATTTTATATCAACTTCAGTGCAGAATGAGAATTTAGTCAGATAAGCTTGCAGATGATCTAAGATCATTTTTGTTCATAACCTGCAGAGCACTGATGCCCAGGTGAAGATGTTTGAAAAATGCTGCCACCTCCGTCCAACAAGAGGCAGCAGCAGTTCCCTGGACAGCTCCTCCTCATGTGTTTCTGAAGCCAGGGAATCCAAGGAGCAGGGCCTTCGCTTCCAGGTAAAGCTTCCAACACTCTTCGCTTGCAGCACACTTCTAAAAGTTGTAAATGGCTGATCTAAACTTTCAGAGGTTTCGGGTACCTCTAAAAGATTTCTCTCCTCATCAGGGTTCAAGGTGTTCTTCTGATGTAGTAATGCTGGGAGAGATGATGTTTGGCTCTGTAGCTATGAGCTACAAAGGGTCCACTCTAAAGATCCACCAGATCAGGTGAGGAAACTATAGATGACTGTTTTTTTTTCTCTCCTTTCAAGTTATAACATACAATTGAAAGACAGTCTTTGAAACATTTGTAAGAAAGCTAGAAAAATCTATTTTTGTAAAGTTTTGGTTAGGATTTCTGTGACTAAACAGGCACATGAAGGAAGAATAGAAGGAGGTAAAGTAGAATAGGCTTGCATTCCACTTCTGCACCTGTGCAAACTGATTGTTCTGTAGAATGTGCATAAAAGCAGAACTTCCTTTTAGTTAAATGCACTCCTCAGTAATAATCCTGCTTTTTTTAAATAAAAAATATCTGCAATAAATCTGCACATTAGGATGGATGTGAAGGTTGCACAAGCTTGCTTTTGAATCAAACTCACGCGCTAATCTTTGTCCCCGTGTTCTCGTTATATCAGATCACCACCTCAGCTTATGCTGAGTAAGGTCTTCACAGCCAGGACAGGAAGCAGCGTGTATGGCAGCCTCAACACGTAAGCATATGCATGTCTTGAATTTGTAGACTCAATGCTTGGGCAATAAAAGAAGAATAACTCATCCTTTTGAGCTATTTGTGTCAGTTATGATTGATTTTTTTCTCTTTATTTCATATGGGAAAACTAGTATAATCATGTAATTAATTTTAAAAACATCTATGTTCTTTGTTTTATCCCTCATAGCTTACAGGACAGTCTGGAGTTCATCGGGCAGGACAGCAACACCTTAAGGCCAGATCAAAACACCGGGCCCAGCAGTCTTTTAGGGAACATAGGTAACAAAGCAAACCAACACCAAACCTCCTGTATAAGCAAATTTAAAAAAAAAATTTTTTTTAAATACTAAATTTTTCAATAAGTCCAACTTGAACTGTAATTTCTCCTTTGTTCAGTTAATTATTGGTGTTATTTCTTAATTACAAGCCATGGTGGAAAGACTAGTCCAACAGCTCTGTTTAAGTTTCCACTCCTCCTTAGAGCAGACCTTTAAAACAGTTTCCAAAGGCACAGCATTTCTGAGTGAAACAGCTTAGTCAACCTTATTGTCAAACTCTGCTGATGTGTTTGCTGCTTCCCTGTCTTATGAATGCACTCATTGCTGATGGTGAATCTCTGTTATTAGTTTTTAAACTTACAGTCTTTGATTCAGCTTTAGAAAATAGAAGCACTAGTGTTAGAAGATACGTATTAAAGCATGTCTTCAATTAAAATGTTGGTCAATTCTATCCTTTTGTGTATTTATTTTCTTATCCTCACAGAAAAGACAAAAATTGAGATTTTGCTCCTTAATAAGGCTGAAACCCTGCCTGGATCAATGCATAATAACAAAAACAAAAAGATGATAATAGCATTTCTAGATTACCAGTGTTTTCTGTGAGTGATACTTGCTGTTTTGTTTCTCACTGACCATCGAATACCAATTTCTTTCCAGACTAAAAATCTCCTGTGACTAACGAGATGGTCCGACGGCAAGATACTTCCAGCTTTCCTCTTCATTCATTCGCTAATCATGGTTCATGTTTTTGTCTCTTTGCCCCTCTTCCTCTTCCTCTCCCTCTTCTTTTGTTTTTCTCTTCCATGTATATGTTTGTGCGGCCCAGGATTTTCTCAGCTCTGCAGCCCTCGTCGGGCCTTCTCTGAACAGGGCCCGCTGCGCCTCATCAAGAGCGCCTCTTTCTTTTCAGGTTGGCGCTCAAAACTGGCCACAACTGCTGTGCACCAGTTGCATGTATGCGTAGAGGCTGTAGTTGGAGTAGTGCCGGTTTTTCAGGATGTGACTCTTATTGTGGCATGCATGTTTGGTAAATCTGATGGGGAAAAAGTGATAGCAACCGTCGGTAACAGCATGATATGTCTGAGATTGACCTGGGTCATATAATTCAGGCTGGAAAAATTAAAGTGGTTTCCATCTATTATGTTTTTTTTAAAGTTCTTTTTGGCCTTTAGTGTTTTAATTTGCAGAATCCAGTAAAACAACAAACTAGAAGCATTCTCACAGAAATCATAAACATATCAGCCAGTAGTATCTGACCCAGGTTTATTGCATGCTTTTTTATTGCATGGGGTTCATAGGTGTTGGTTACTATAGTAATAGACTTTAGTTGCTTTCCTTCTCATATTATTTACCTACCTACTTTGACCAACTTTTCTTTGACTGTCTTAGTACTTACGTAATGCTTTTAGGGCATATTTGCTGTGGGCAGTTGCATTTAAGTTTTTTTTTTTTTTTTTTTTTT
>SSNR01000015.1:4249018-4390234 GCA_006937965.1 Callopanchax toddi
TTTTTTTTTTTTTTTTTGTTTTCCTATACCAATCAGTAATACTATAAGCATGAGAAATATTTCACATTTAAACACACAGTTTCACGTTTGTATCAGAAGCTGTGAAATAGCAAATACATTACACTGATTTGTTTTAACCTTTTCATTTTTTTTATTCTGGGAATATTTCAGGTACGTTTACAATTATCTTTATTTCAGGAGGTTTTGACTTTGGGGAATCCTCTAACATCTACCACTGACTGACAGGATAAACATTAGGTTGCCTGTTGCTGTCTGTATTAAAACCTTTATGGCTACAGCTGTTGTATTCATACCCATTTTGTAAGACCTTTTCATTTTATATTCAGCGAATACATCTTAAATCATTGTTCAGTCTTCAGTGAGTTTGATTGCTTGATTTGTAAACACACTTGGCCTAGCTTGCTATGATTATTATTCATTGTATTGTGCATTTCTGAAATTCAAATGCATCCACAAGGAAATGTAAAACATGTGTCCAAACGTTTGCAAGCTTTCTCCATTTGTTCATGTGAATCTCAGTGCCCTGCTCAAGGATCTCCACCCACAGTCCTGTTGAACACGTTCTCATTTTGGCTCTGGAGTGCATTCATTCACGTGTTGTGTTTGTGGCTTTCACATCTCCCTGCTGTGAGCAGCAGCATTGTTAGTTTTTATCATTTGCTTCAAAGCTTTGACAGGTTTGAGAGAAAATTTGCTGTAATTGGATTGTCTTTTAAAAAGAAATTGTTAATGGTATCCGTGAATGGGCTCATGAGCCTTTTTCGATGAATCTTTCATTTAGTGAAATTACAAAATATTTGGTGCACCAACAGTTGAAGAGTCCAGTTTCAGCCCTTAGTCTGTAGAATTAGCACTTGTTATAGTCTGGATATGGGATGCTGAGGGTGGTTCGGATATATAATCAATACAATAGATGATTATAAGATCCTCATCAACACGTTTGAGCTCAGTTTTTTTTCCCATCACAATTGACTGATTGTCCCGGGTTGTTTTTGGATTTTGGTCTTTCATTTAAATTTTTTCCATCTCACACATTTATATTCCACCTTTTCTTCCTCCTTTTCCTCCAGGCCACAGTCACCCAATGGACATGCCAGGTCGAGGTCCACATGACGAGAGGGACAGTGGCATCGCCAGGTCAGGTACGTTAATGAGACTAGCACTCAAAGCCTGGATTGACCTACACCAAGGGCAGCTTTCAGTCCTATAGCTTAGGTTTAAAATGTCCTGAGTTTATTCTGAAGATGAAAATGTACCAGAGAAAACAAGTAATATGTTTACATCACATTTTCCGTGTCAAACACAGGCTTCTATAAATAGTTGGTGTTTTTTTTCTAGCGTGGGCTTTCCAGAACATGCGTGATGCAGCTAATGTGTGTATTTTTCTCTCCACATTTCCTGTGTCAGTGTGGTTGACCTGCTTTAACTTGACTTATCAAGGTCACATGACTGTAACAGTTACAAAACCACCAGGAACTTTTAACCTGATGTGCTTTACTTGAAGCTTTACATCTGTGATGCAAAGAAACTTATGCATACAGCATTTCTTTCATAAAACTGACTCATAGATTTCCTTCTCAAGGCTGATGTGAATAAGAAATTCTCACCTCTTTTTTGTACTTGCATTCTGAAACGGTATAAAGCAAAATGAATGAAAGTGATCCTGGGTGTAAAGAGATGTTTGTATAGCTTCTATGGACTTTGAAACCAACCTCTGCCCTCACCCTTACCCCTCTCTCTACAAACATCACCACATCCGGTTGGCACGACTGGTGGTCACATGAAGGAGATTAAATATAGCAGCTCTCAAAACCAGCTACTAGTAAATGAGCTTCTAATTTAAGCCTTGTCCTCTGCCTGCTGCACTTTCCACCATCCTGCTGCATTAAAGCCATAGAGTTCTTTATCCAACTCTGACAGACAAACATGCAAACATACACATCTCTCATCAACTCTACTCATCATACATATTTACTTTATCCACCTTCTGATGTTGTTTAAAAAAAAAAAATTCACACAATCATACTGAGAATCACACCTTATTAACAAGGTTCATGTGACCATCGATCAGTGCCTGCTGCCTGGGTGGTAAATAATCTTGTGGTCAGGGACCTTTACTCCGTACGTGTGTGCGTGCAGGTTTTGTTATCATGCTAAGCTTGGTGTAAAGCTGGGTTGCTGCAGCATGTGACTGCTGGCTGATATTGGATCTCAAATAAATGCTCTTCAGTAATTAGAGATTGTGTTTGGGCAAAAAGAGAAAGTGGGTAGGCTTGTGTTTGTGTGCTGCATTTCCCTGCCCTTTTTCAAGAGGTTTTTTTGCAGCATTAGAAACACTTTGTTCTTTTCAGTTCAGTGTGTGCATGTGTGCGTGCGTGTGAGCGATTTGTCATTGTAAGTGAATAACCCTACGTACTTGCAGTCTGACTCATTCTTGTCCTTTTACTCTTGTCACCCACCATTCCCTCCATCTGTTCCCTATTCTCTTCTGTCCACCACCTACTCATTCCTGCTTTCTTTCTTTGTTTTTTTAACTTCTCTCTGCTCTTCTTTCTATCCCTCACTGTGTTCTTCCAGCCTCATTGAGCAGCCTGTTGATCACTCCCTTCCCATCTCCCGGCTCCTCTTTGACCAGCAGCTGTGCGTCCAGCTACCAGCGCCGATGGCTCCGCAGTCAAACCACCAGCTTGGAGAACGGCGTCTTCCCTCGATGGTGAGATGAGAAATCCTGCATGAAAACTCACATCTGTCTGAATTCTTGTAGCGAAATAAGGAATGGAGACTGGAAACCAATTTGCAATAAAAAGCCACCAGCACAATTTTTTAAAAGTCTTCTTCCTAATGTGGTATGGGCCAAATTCTTCAAAATAAAAGTTCCTTCTATAGTTTTTACTGTAACACAAACTTAAAAAAAAAACAAAAACAATTTTATCAACATATTTATTATTCAGCTCAAATACTCAATCTCACTTGATATGTTAATCAGAAGGAGACAAACAACTTCCGCTACAGTCGCACTCAGTCCCTCGCAATCACTGGAGTCCCTGTTCAGGGCCTCTATCTGGCTTTTGTAAAGTTTATCCTGCATGAACTTCCTCAGAATCCAGCAGGCAGCTGGGAAAATGACACATACTGCTGCTATGTGCTTATAACTGGTCAGAAACGGTGCTGTGACTAGACAGGATGCTGTGTTGTTCTGTTAATGGGAACTCAGCGGTCAGCCTCTCTGTGCACAAATCTTCCCAGCACTCCAGTTCAGCAGCACCAATTTGTCTTGTTTACCAGCTGCAGCAATAACTACTGAAAATCTATTTGTTTGCTATATTTTGCTATTTAGTTAATTTCACTTCATTTTCACCCAGTTATGTAATATTTGCTTGTTTCAGAAGTACAGTAAACTAGATTAAATTGCACCCTTATTTCTTTCTTTACATGTGCTCTTAATTTGACTTCCTGTGAACTTTGTTCTGATCAGGTCGGTGGAAGAAAGCTTCAACATGTCTGATGAAAGTGGGGCTCAGAGCCTTGGGGTGATGAGGAAGAAGAAGATCGCCATCGGAGTCATCTTTACGTTGTCCTCCAACCCTGAAGAGGACAACCGCTTCCAAGATTTCTTCTTTTCTCATTTCCCTCTTTTTGAAAGCCACATGAACAAACTCAAGAGTGCCATTGAGCAGGTATATTCATGTTCTCTTTTTATTTCTGGTGAGATAAATTCTAACTGCATTATATACTATAATGAGGTTTGCTGTCGGACTGTTGACATGCCTTGTATTTTTGTGGTTGAGTGTCTGTTGCTGGAACTGTCCAGCTCAGAATGATTTTAAGTCTCAGCCCCCCCCCCCCTTCCTGTATCTCCTGCCCCATAAATTCCTCCATTTACTAGCTTCAGTGCCAACTGTCTAAAAGTGCATGTGTGTTGTGTCACTCTCAAGGCCATGAAGATGAGCCGACGGTCAGCAGATGCCAGTCAGAGAGCCCTGGCTTACAGCCGAATGGTCGATGGACTCAACGAGTTCAGGTTGGGCAGAGACTCCTCACATTTCCTCACTTTAAGAAAGAAATTACATGATTTTTAAAGTTTTTTTATACTGTAACTAGATTCTTGTCTCTCTCTCTCTATATATAAAACTACACATCATAGATGTGCAAATGAAATCAGTGGAGTCAATGCAGCACTTAAATAAGTTTCACTACAAAAAAGTAATTTATTTTTATGACATTGGGATTGTTAATTACATTTTTATGTGGTTGATTTACAAGGTTTAGCAATGGTCAGATTACACCTGGACATTAGGAAAGCAAAGGCCCATCAAACAAGAGCCACATATAAACTAGATTTATGTTTTTTTTGTCTTTGCGGTCTGCTCACATGCCCTTTCAGTCAGTATTTAGATAAATACTCAACTGTATCAGTGGGAATAATTTAACAATCTTTTTTTTTCTTCCTTCTTTAAGTCATTTTTAGAACAGTTAATCTGCATAACAATTCCACTAAGAGATGTTACGACATGTTGAGATGAAGAAAGATGAGAACATTTTGTTCCCTACCTGAGTTGAATCAGACTATGCCTGTTGCATTGTAATCGTGGTTTATGATAGATAGTGGCTGCATTTAAAGAGCCTGTTTTTATTTAGACCTTTTGGAAACATTGGTTCCAAGAAAGCTTTAGACGTTATTTGTGGTGACATCTGTTTTGAAATTAAAAAAAGTAGTATTAAAAGTAGTTGATAAGCTGCAGAATTGGATTTGCATGCATTGTTTTATGCATTCTTTCCAGTTATAAAACACAAATTATCTATGTGCACAGACATCCTTGTCTGAATGATACTTTCACTTACTGCACACATGCTGGCAGCTCCCTGTTTGAGGTCTCCACATTGCTGCAGTCATATGCCTGTTGACACCTGGCCTCGGCAACCTAAGCTGCTCGAGTGGCAACCCTATCTCCCTCAGACTCTGGTCACAAGCAAGCACCAGAATAGTAAACAGTGAGTGCCAGCTGGAGCAACACTTGTGCCCAGGACTTGCAAAATATCTGTAAAATCTCACCTCCAGACAGCAGCTACATATAAGGCTAGCCATCAATGCCATTACGTTTTTGACTTCATGGGATATTACAGGACGAAACTGAAAATGTTTTTTCCTTCATGCTCATGTGGCTCTGACGTCATAGTAGGGCAGACACACACGCATGCACACACATACACACATGCTGGCAAAGATAAGCTGCTCACTTAGCAGAGACGTGTGTGTGTGTGTGTATAAAAGTCACTCCAGCCAACATGGGGTTATGTTAGGGCTTGCAGTGAGTGTTCTGAATCGATGCTAGGACAGCAGGGTTGAAGTGTAAATTTTCTGTGATCACATGCATATGGAAAAAAGGTGCAGATTTCTTCATAGGAAGCACTACAAACTTGCATTTGATTTATTGGATGATTATTTGCATAAATTATAACCAAAATAATAAAATATTTTATGCAGAATTTGCCATGCCATAATTTTTGTTTTGTCCTAAACATAGGGGGACTTAATTGTAACCATTAGAACACAGACCTGTCCTTTCAGGCTGACATATTTAAAGTTTAAATCACAGGTGGAGTCAGGATCACCTAAACGGCTGCTGCAGAAACACAGTGACTAGACTTTCCCAGTTTATGCTGCTGTGGCTCAGACTCAGGCCTGAGTGTGCATCAGACTCAGAAGGTTTAAAAAAGAAAACCTCCAGACATGTCACTTTGAATTAATCATTGTTAGGAACTATTTCACTTCATCTCTGAGTGTTATCCAATTACTCCGTCAGTGTTATTGTTAAAAATGTACCATATATTGCCTCTAAACTGAGATATAAACTAAAGATGGGTTTACTGAGTCAAAGTAACTGTTTTTAAAACTACTACAGGGATTGCTTAATTTTTTTCTTTAAAAGGAAAGTTAAGGGTTTCATCACTTAACCACAAAGTTAAAAAGAAGGACTTTCAACATCTGGATTTCAGTGTTGCTAAATTTCTTCTTTATTTAAAGTTTCCCATGAATGTGAAGCACAAGAGTCTTTCTTTTTTTAATTTGGGAAACAATTCATCCTAAAATAACTTTACTTAAATACTGGACTTACCCTGAAGGTCATCTTTCAGTGTGTGACACTTGGTTTTCTCCCAGCATTCAGCTTGTCTGTACTTCTCATTTTACTGGCTTCTTTATCGGTCAAAGGTTCCAAGTCAACCTTGTTTACAACCTAAGCGCTCCTGGAGCTTCCAGTTTGACAGAATCGATTAGCTTGTGGTTTTTAGTCCTTATCAGCAGCACTTGGAAGTCTTGTGACTGATCACCAGGGTTGATAGCAGCTGATTTAAGTTTGTCACAAGGCTGTTTTTGTTTGTAGAGGGTTGATTCCTCAAACTCACTTTTTTATCACCTTAGAGGTTTAGAAATTTTAGCCCAGAAGTCTGCAGCTTCACTGTATTTTTTTTCTTGTTTTCCCCATGTTTCACAATTCTTTAATTATCTGGTACTTTTGATTTCACTGCATTTTCCCCCAGATTTTTTCCGCATTACTCAGGCTGCAGAGATTCCCCTCTGCCCCTGTGTGAAAGCTTGGCCTGTGGCCGAGACACGCTCACCAACACCCCACGTTCCATGAAAAACTCCAGTCCCCCTCAGTGGACAAATGCTCAAGCTGAGCAACACACAAATATATATGCATGTACACACACACAAGTCTGTTGGACTGAGTCAAACACACGCACACACAGTGAGGGTCTCCCATGTCCTCAGTGCAGACAGTGAAGCTCTGTGAACTAAGATCGCCTTTGTTTTCCCTGAGACAATAATCTGTCTGTTCTCTCTGTTTTCTCTCTTTTCCCCCTCGTTCCCTTTAACTTTCCCCTCTTCTTTTCTTCTCTTGCTTTCATCCTTCGCCATACCTCATCTTCAGGATGACCATCTGTGACCTCTACACAATGCCCCGCGTGGCCGAACCCGTCTGGTTAACGATGATGTCTGGAGCATCGGAGAAGAACCAGCTCTGCGGTCACTTTATGAAGGAGTTCTCCTCACTAATGGAGCAGGCCTCCAAGAACCAGTTGAGTGTTTTTTTTTTCTCAAAATGCTCCATAAATGTCACAAGTTTCAGACTGGAATCAAAGAAATCAAACCTCAAATTATGTTGAAGGTTTTAAAAGATATCCAAGTAACACAATAAGCTAACAGTTTGTTCGATAAGGAAGAGGATGAAGCATAGCAGCATGTTTTGGTTCCCATAAAGTTAATCTTTTGAATTAGAGACTGCACACACAAAACAAAACCTTATCTTTGTTGGCTCTTACTTCAGTGATGAGCTTATCAACAGAGAAATGCATGCAGATTCACACACGCCATTTTTTTCTCTCCCCCACAAATCCCAACACTTAACAACGCCCACTCAAACTGTGACGTTTCACCCCTTTTCATTTAATGTTCTTCCTCAAAAAAGCTGTGAATGAGAAGCTCCCTGCCTGCCTCTAACTGCTTATTGTTGCAGTTACAAAACCACATTAAACCATTGATAATTGTATACATGTGAATTGGTAGCAAGGCCTTTATTGAACATAACCACTGCAGTTTATTTAGATAGCATTCAGATAACAGACCTGAATTATTACATGTTTTTTTAAGGTCTTTAATATATTTTTTTATCAATAAATATAAGTTGCACCTACATTTTTAAAACCAATTAGTATTTTTTAAATAAAAAAATCAAATCGGAGTTCTTGTTCCTACAATTTGTTTAGTTTGTCTGAAGGTGGTTTCAAAACCAAGATGCATTTATTGCTTTTGTATAGGACAAGAAAAAAGTGATGAAAAACATTTTTTTATAAGACAACATAAGTACAGTAAAACTAAAATATTGACTGCTTTTTTACACCATAGAAATTAAAAGTTGTGAAAGCATGTCACAATCCACAATCCTCACAGGCACGTGGATGTTTTTACTATCTACATCACTGAGTCTTTACAAACTGGCACTGAATTTCCCTGTTTGCTTTTTACCTGTTGACTAAGACTAGAAATGGTCTCCTGTGTAAATTATTTGTTTTCTTAAAATCATTGTTTCAGTGTTGAAGTTTCCACCACTTAGTCTGGCCCACACCCAGCTACGTCTACGTGGTGTTGACTTAGTGAAGTGTCATGTTGCCATGGGAACCTCAGGGCATACTGTATCACATCATGGCTTTTATGAGGCATCCTATTAGTGATCCCATGACTGATGGCTGCTGCTGTTAGAACCGGGCTCTGGCACGTGATGAAACTAGACTTCCATTACTGTGTTGAGTCATGGGACAGGAAGGGAAGTAGACACTTGTGGTCAGAACCGAGAAGTGAATCATGAGAATCGAGTGTGTGTCACTTCTGTGTGTTTCACAAACTGTGTTTTGGGATGACCTGTGCAGATAGAATATGTTTTCCATGTAGTGACAGCATATTTTGTGCTAACTAATGGGATCAAGAGGGGAACACTGAAATTAAAACTTGATTACTGATAGGAGCTTACATCAGGTGATCTTTTTGTTCTCTCCTGACCACACTGTATCCCATGCTCCAGATTCCTCCCTGCATTATTAACTGCCATCCTGACCAATCATCTGGCCTGGGTGCCCACTGTCATGCCCAATGGGCAGCCTCCAATCAAGATCTTCCTCGAGAAACACTCCTCCCAGAGCGTTGACATGCTGGCAAAGACGCATCCCTACAACCCTCTCTGGGCTCAGCTTGGTGAGACTTTTAAGTTAAGATTCACAGAGTGTGAGAGAGAGAGAAACTGAATACTTTGTTTGAAGTTTGAAACCTATGACATCATTAATCATTACAGCATAAAGACAAGTTCAGACAAAGCTACATGTAACATTAATAAAGTCTTTTGTGCCCGTTTACTAGGGTTGTGTGCATGTGTCTGCTGATCTACTTAACCTTTTAAATTAGACTCTGATAAGCTAGCAGTTTTTAAATAAACCATGCAGTTTCAATGACAGTCTTTATAGAAAATCATGCCAGTGGAATCACCTTTTGTAGCTGTGTTTAACCCGTTTATGTAGGACACTTTTTGTTTTAGCAGTTAAAAAATTTACACTCAGTTTTGTTTCTCTAAAAGTTGCTTTTGAACATCACTGGATGATTTATAGATTGATTCAGAAACTAACAATGAAAGACTATTAGAAAATGAGTTGAGGGTGACACCTAGTGTTCAGTTGTGGGAACTTCACTTAAAACATAGAAAATACATTTGAGTGTAACTTTAACAAAACTGAGGGAGAAAAATTCTTGATTTTTTTCCCCTTCTGTCCTCATTGTTTGTAGGGGACCTTTATGGGGCCATAGGGTCACCAGTGCGACTGTCAAGAACGGTGGTGGTTGGTCGTCGACAGGAGCTGGTCCAGAGACTCCTGTATGTCCTCACATACTTCATCCGCTGCTCAGAACTGCTAGAGACCCACATGCTGGACAGCGCAGAGGATGAGGCCATCGTCATGCCCGGCTCCCTCATCACCACCTCGCTCCGGAAGGGCGAGGTAGAGGAGTCAGACTATGTTTTGGTTACCGTCCATAAACCCAGCGGGGACTATTTGTCCCAAGGGGTCCATAGCCAGCAGATGGAGGCTGAAGACAGCAGCTACCGCTCTGATAACAGCCTCCAGAGCAGCACGTACACAGACACAGAGGTGGAGCATAGCTCCACAGAGCCACCTAGAGAGAAGGATGAGGATGAAGATGAGGACAGCAATGACAGTCAGGGCTCCAGGAGTAGTGTGCTTCAGTCAAAACCCAGTGAAGGGCTGGGTTCTGTTATCAGGACTGCAGACGCTGAACTACAGACGTCAGCAGCAGCTGAAATCGGGGAGCTGAAGGAGTCTTCCAGCTGCCCACTGGCCTCTGAGGTCCGAGTAGAAACAGTGCTACAGGTTGGATCGGCCTCTGCCAGGGAGCAGGGCTGTGTGTTGGACACAGAAATCAATGGAAACCTAAAAACTGTTGCTCCATCCACACCAACATCCTCCCTCCCTTCTGTCACCACAGACAGTAAAAATGCTGGAGCTGAGGTGGGGATGAATGCTGACCTGGGAGGTCTGCCCAGCAATGTCCTGCCTTTTCGGCCCTTGGGAATCCCTTTGGAGAAGAAGCCCCCAGATAAGAACCTGGCTGGAGCAGTGCCTATCCCAGTTTTACCTGGAAACTCCATCACCCGACCCATGACTTTGACTTCAGCCGAGGAGGAACCAGCAACAAAAGTCACCTTCCTTATCGGTGACTCCATGTCTCCTGAGTCTGACACAGAGAGCCGACGAAGGAAAGTAGAGATGGAAATAAAAAAGCACAAAAAACACCTCAAGGAAAAACAGCCTCAGCTACAGCAGCATCATCAGGAGCAGCATTATCATCAACAGAGAGGAGCACATTCAAAGACCAGCAACACCAGTACATCTGAGGACCAAACCAAACAGACCAAGACAACTCCAGCTCTGCAGCGGGTGTCCAGCAAGATGCCCCAGTGGAGCCTGAACTGTGTGGACGATTTTGATGAATATTTCAGTCCGGACAACCCTGTCGAGATTAGGACTATAGACGATATGGGTAAACAAGAGGCCACAAACATAAACAATTTGCAAAAAAATTTAGTAAACCCATCGGGGAGTTCTCGGATTCATGACCTGAGGGATCACAGCTTTCAGAGTGCAGTCAGGGGTCAGGGGTTGGGCATCTGCTTAGGTTCAAGTGGTGGGGAAGTGGACTCCAGCAGGAAGGGGGACACTTTATTGGATGTCCGCAGAAGGTGCAGGTGTAGTTCAACGGACTCCTCTGACACTTGCTGCTGCAGGAGCTGTCCTGCTGGGCAGGACAAGGATATTGTGCTGTCTGTCCCAGTCCCTCAGGATGTAAGAAACAACAGCAAGGACCAAAAGCACCAGGTGGCCCCTGTCAATGACTGGGAAATACCACGAAATGAGAGCTCGGACAGCGCGTTGGGAGACAGCGAGAGTGAGGAGACTGAGGACTGGCAGGAGGAAGTGCTGGTTCCCCTCCTAGGGTGAGTCGATGATGCACAGACACACCACCTCACAAACGTTCTCTTGTTATTTTTTAAATTTGGTATTGAAAACAACAGTTCTATATTTCTAAAACCAAAATATCTCATGTTTGTTCAACAGGGCAAAGTTAGTAGAGAACTACTCAAAACCTACAATTGCCAATTTTGGTTGGTCTCTCTTTGGAGGCTACTGCCCCACCTACGTTCCAGACTTTGTACTTCATGGGATCCCCAGTGACGAGAAGCTACGGCAAAGCCTCACGACCGAATTAACCCATGCTGTTCAGGTAAGACTGGAGCTTTCATTTTCCTAAACGAGTCATTTATTTGACATAAATAGTAAAAAAAAAAACAAAAAAACAAATTTTATGTGTTTGGGTCAAATGCTGGAATAGCCTAACAGATGTCTCTGCATCGTCTCTCTCGTCTTTAGCATCCTGTATTGGATGAGCCCATAGCTGAGGCCGTCTGCATTATCGCAGACACGGACAAGTGGACGGTGCAGGTGGCCAGCAGTCAGAGACGAGCCACAGATGTAAACAAGCTGGGGAAAGAAGTTCTGGTGTCCAACTTGGTCGCCAGCTTGTTACAATCCACGTACCAGCTCTACAAACTCAACCTCTCACCCAACTTTGTATGTTAGACCTCTCAGGCGTTCCCTTCTAATGTCTAGTTTTGAACTAGCAGTTTTGTAACCAATCCCATTTTGTTCTTATTCAGTGTATAATGCACCTTGAGGACCGACTTCAGGAGATCTACTTTAAGAGTAAGATGCTCGCCGAGTATCTGAAGGGCCAGACTAGAGTCCATGTGAAAGAACTGGGCATGGTCTTAGGGTAAGCTATTACCTTTCACTAGCTGTTGATTATTATCTATAATCTTGCACCTGCTGCTCTAGCCAGTGGTTGATATCTTCTAAAAGAAACTCTTTATTCTTGTTTGTCTCGTCTTTGCAGAATTGAGTCCAGCGACCTGCCTCTGTTGGCTGCAGTGGCCAGCACACACTCCCCGTACGTCGCTCAGATCTTACTATGAAGCTGCACCAGTCCAAACCAGTGAAGAGACCAGTCAGTCCTGAGTGGTGATGCACCAGCCCCCCCAAAAACAGCCGTCCACGCTGCACAGCTGACCCTTTATATGGTTTCCTGGTCTGCATGTGGAAGTTACCTTAAGCCTGATCATCACGCATCTTCATGAACTTCAGATAGATGGAGCAATGTGGATGTAGCACTGCAAGGTGGAGGTCGAAACCAGAAATAGAGGGAGGCTCAGCAGGCGACTGAAGCATCTCTAAAACGACCTGAATGTTCCTATTTAAACAGAACTTTTCTTTTTGGAAACAAAGCCAAAGACTTCAAATTTATCCTGATTAGATTCAAATGTTTTGATGCATTAATGTAGAAACAGTGGATTTAAATTCTTCATCTGCTTTGTTTACCTGTACAATCTGACCCTGGCATTATGAAGTGATGGACTATGTTCAAAGGAAATTAGTGATTTTTCTTCTTTAGTTTTTTTTTGTTTTATCTTCAAGATATAAATATTGTTCAACTCTTGCCATTTATGTAATTTTGTTATGCTTGTTTACAAACAACCTTTTCCTGAAATCTCAACAATTGAGTTATGTGTCTAAATGGGATGCCCACCTAACTTGAAAAGCATTTCCCCCTCCTGAGTAATTTAATCATTTTTAGTTTTACAGACTATATTTAAAATGGCTAAGTGACTTAGAGGTCATCATAGGTACTACCTCAGATCTTCATATGGGCAGTGAACGCTTCAGCTGCTCTATAGAAAACCCTGAGGTAAATTTATAAAAACTTTAAATCAAAGGAATGTCAACTGTGTCGACTCTATGCTGTGTTCTTTAAACAAAAACAAAGGGAAGGCTGATTGCTTTTCTTTAAAATGGAAGGAAAACATATTTTTGCATCACAGAGTGACTGTGGAGGATCCCTTTATACTGTGGAAAAGCTTAAACCTGCATTGTCTGTATTTTGCAACCTAAATGCTGAAGTATTTTCTCATTTTTATATCCGTCACCTTTATATGATGTTTACGGCTTCAGTGTTTGGGACAGGACGACTAGAGGAGCATGGCAGGCTTTTTCATGGATGTACACATACTCATTAACACTATTTGATAGCTGTTTTTCTTTTCCATTTATAGTTTTACTTGTAAAACAACCGAATTACACAAAGACCAGTTTAGATTGTTGTTGTCTACATTAGTAGGTGTTTTGTTGAGAATAAAATGGGGGTTTATTTATACTTGGAGCTTCTTTTTGGAGATAAACTAGATTCAGCTGCAAGAAAACATGGACGAAACTTTATTATTCTCACTTTTTCATTGGAAAATTTAGATAGAGAAAAGCCACAATAGAGAAAATACTTTTAAAATGAAGTTTAGATTTACATACACATATTTGTCAAGATACCAAGCTTCTAAACATACTTTTTTGTAGGGGAGGGGGCTGTATCAATTAAAATCATATGTCAAATTCCCACTTTTTGTTATCTTAAAAGGATGTTTATGTTGCAAAAAAACAAACTTGCACTGTAACCCTCAGAAGGGAACAGTGTTTGTCATCCTTTTCATCTAAATTGCACCCAGAATATAATCTGAGTCTTAACAGAGAAGTAACTTTTTTTTTTTTGAAGAGCTCATTTTGCTGTTGAAGTTAATAAATAGATCTGTAAAGAAGCTCCGCTACATTTTGTACATGACTGCTATTATTGATTCATATATATGCTTTTCCCTCTTTGTATATGAATAAATTATTTAGTTGCTCATAAGTGTAACGGTTTGTGTAAACTACATTCTCAATTTATTTCCATGTTTTTGTACAGAATGAATTTTATGAAACTCACTTTATTTTTCTTTTTTTCCCAATTTTCTGGGAACGTTGTGCAATAAAGATGCTGAGAATTTATGAGTCTCTGGAAATGATTTGTGTCCGGGATCAAAACGAATTTAGAAAAAGTTTGATTTTAGATTAAAAAATATATTTTCCAGAACTTAATACCAGAAATAATTAAGATTCAGCAAGGAGAGAAGAACTAGTTTTTTACATGGTGTTATTACATGAACTAGATGTAGAGATATGACTGCTTATATTTTGTTTGTACCTGCTCAGAACAAACTGAATCATCATTACAGACAACAGCGCTGAGTCGCCTCCAGCTCTAGCTCTTCACACGTCAGATTAGCAGCTGTGATTTCTTCTTTGTCCAAACAGAGAATAAACCATTCCATGACTTACTATGTGTATTGGTATTACATATATAAGCTCTGGACCTCACGTTTTCTCCACCTTTACCACCAGTCTGCCATTCTACTTGTCATGCAGAGGAGTTGAAATGAACCGAGCACACACAAACACACCACAGTTATGCAATATGATAAGGAAAGAAGGAGTGTCCATGATGAGACAACACATGAAAACGTGTACTAGTGGTTAAGCTTATTATAATTAGAATAAAACCAAAAGGAGTCTGTTTAGACTTAAATTGTTTCATACCTTCATTACACAAATGTAAATCTAAAATGAAAAGTAAAAACAGAAGATGTAGGATCTACAACAAACAAATACACTGAATGAGATGCTGCATTTAATGACATTCTGGTAATTTGACCATATGTTTTGGGGCTATCTGATAAAAAAAAAACCTAATAACTGAAAAAGTCCTAATAATAAAATGATAACGGAAAGAACGAATGTTACACAAATCCCTGTATCATTTGTTCTTTCCATTTTGAATTGAAAACCAATAGTCAAAAAATAAAAAGTGATACAAATTTTTGTTATTTCTTTTTGAAACAGATGCAAAACAAACAAAAATAGGTCTTGTTTTTTATGCTTTCAATTCTACTCTTGGATAAAAAAAAAATACGAGTTGGAAAAATGGGGCAGAAGGAAATTTAAGAACGAATTAGATTTTAATATTTCATTGCTCAGGTTTACTTTACCAGGTGTCACCATGAGTTCCCCGTCTAGATGTGTTCCCGCACCAGCTCGGCAGGGCGCGCTCGTTGTTAAATCGTCCTCAGAACTGTGTGTGACACACAGCCGTCAGGATAAGTTCCCCTGTATAAAAGTAAAACGGAAAAGGATAAAAAAAAAAAAAGTCATTATAAATCAAGGCAGTAATGTTTGAAAACAACTAGCTAAGGAAGTGAGGTGTATTTAGCAAGGATGGTAGTACAAAGCAGTGAACTATCTTGTGACTTTTTGGTCTTTGGTTTCTACTTTTGCTGACAAACACACGCCCTATTGTGGCGGTTACACATAAATACACATACAATCACTCCAAATTAGAAAAGATCTTTAATTTAAAATAAAAAATAGTAGATATTTAGAAACAATATTATGATTTATTCAAACATTAGAATAAATTATCATCTTGTTTTTAAGCTGATTTTGGGCGAAGGTGAACCTAACCCACATTAAAGGCCAGCTGGGCTGTTCAAGTGAGGACAAACGCCAGAAGCAGTGAAATATCTTGTGATTGTATGATCTTTGGCTTCTGTATTCGCTGGACAGCTGCTGCCCTCTTGTGGTGATTTAGTGACATTACAACAAACTTCAAACCAAGCTTTTCTTACCATGTTTCTTACAATCAGATGATGCCCTCTTGTGGCGAAATAGTGACATTACAACAAACTTTAAACTAAGCATTTCTGATGTCCAGATGTTGCCCTCTTGTGGCAAAAATAACGACATTACAACAACCTTCAAAATAGACTTTTCTTACAATCAGATGATGCCCTCTTGTGGTGAAATAGTGACATTACAACAAAATTCAAAACAGGCTTTCTTACAATCAGATGTTGCCCTCTGGTGGTGAAATAGTGACATTACAACAAACTTCAAAATAGGCTTTCCTTACAATCAGATATTGCCCTCTGGTGGTGAAATAGTGACATTACAACAAACTTCAAAATAGGCTTTCCTTACAATCAGATGTTGCCCTCTTGTGGCGAAATAGTGACATTACAACAAAATTCAAAACAAGCTTTTCTTACATCCAAATGTTGCCCTCTTGTGATGAAATAGTGACATTACAACAAACTTCAAAGTAGGCTTTTCTTACAACCACTGAGAAGTTTTTCATTATTTAACACGGATGACAATATAATGACAGTATGACAGTATATGGGGCGGCATTAGCTCAGTTGGGAGAGTGGTCGGTCTGGTAACCAGAGGGTCACCGGTTCAATCCCCAGCTCTGGCTGGGTTAGATTGTCGTTGTGTCCTTGGGCAAGACACTTCACCCAACTTGCCTGTGTGAATGTGAGTGTGACTGTGTGTGAATGTTGGTGGTGGTCAGAAGGGCCGATGGCGCAGAATGGCAGCCTCACCTCTGTCAGTCTGCCCCAGGGCAGCTGTGACTACAGACGTCTGTCGTAGTTTACCACCACCGGTGAGAATGACTGTGTGAATGAATAATGCAACTCTGTAAAGCATCTTTGAGTGACCTAGAAAAGCGCTATATAAAACTGATGCATTATTATTATTATTAGTATAAGGAAGTTTGTTGTCCTCTTGTGGCAATAAGGTGAAATAACTTCTAGTAAAAAAAACTTGAAAAATAAACAGTAAATTAAAGAACAATAATTCTCTCAGTTTAAACCATTATTCTACCATACTTAGGATATGTTAAATTCACCTACCTCAGTTTGTTGTTCTGCTACTTTATTTAAAATTAAAGATTTTCTCAAATTCTCAAAATGGAGAGCCAGCTCAGTTCTTGGCTGTCCGCTGGACTCTGTGGAGGAGGTGGGTGAGAGAAGGATGTTGGTGAAGCTGACTTCCATCCTGGACAACTCCTCTCACCCACTGTTCTTGCAAAAATGTAAAACAAAACATTACTGCAGATCATTTATTCCCACGGCTGTAAGGCTGTACAACTCCACTGTTTAGTTTCATTCTTATCTAACTCAGTAGGGTCTGTGCAATGGTCATATCGGTACATTTCCGTACAGTTTGTAAATTCACTATTGCATTTTGTTTTTATAACGATATTCTAATATCAGTTGATTTCTGTACAGCCTTGTAAATTCACATCTGTATTTTATCTCATCCTCTTATATTGTCTCTGTTCTTTGGTCTTGTCTTATCATGTGAAATTAGTGTGTATCATTTACCATACTTGCTTTTTATTCTCATGTGTATGCTGCTGTGACAAGTGAATTTCCCCACTGTGGGATCAATAAAGTAATTCTATTCTATTCTATTCTATTCTATTCTATTCTATTCTATTCTATTCTATTCTATTCTATTCTATTCTATTCTATTCTATTCTATTCTATTCTTCTATTCTATTCTATTCTATTCTATGCTATTCTATTCTATTTTATTCTATTCTATTCTATTCTATTCTATTCTATTTAAAGTGATTTACTGTGTATTAAATTGAATACATGGTGGAATAACATTGAAGTGAATTATAATATATTTTATTATTTTTTTTATTATTATTTTGAATTATTTGATAATTCGTGTCATTTGTCCAATAGAATGTCCAGTAAAAAAAATAAAGTTGTAATTTCAGAAAACCGCCACAAGAGGGCGCGTGTTTGCCAGCAGAAGCAGAAACCAAAAACCAAAAAGTCACAAGATAGTTCACTGCTTTGTACTACCATCCTTGCTAAATGCACCTCACTTCTTTAGCTAGTTGTTTTCAAACATTAATGTCGTGATTTATAATGACTTTTTTTGATCCTTTTCCGTATTACTTTTATACAGGGGAAACTTATCCTGACGGCTGTGTGTCACATACATAAACATAAATACATCTTCTAAATTCCGACAGTATTGAACGCATCACTATGTCCGGGGCTAACAGATGTCGTCAACTCTCGGCTCTGCTGGAGGAGGGATCAAAAAAAATCTGAACTCCTGGATGTGACTGACGCTAACTACCAAACTGGATATCTGTGTTTAGTAAAGATGTACCTAAATCAATTCAACACGTCGCACATATTTGACTTTCTGTCACACTTTGGTGGCTTTTACTATTTTTCGGACGCGGAGTAACAGCGAACTAGTAGGTGAAAGAGAAGTTTTTTTTTTCCCTCTTTTCCAGTAGGAGTTCCCGGTCGGTTTGTTTGGAATTAACTCCATCCACGCTCGGTGGGGCGAGAACAAGAATTATTTGGGGATGTGGGTTTGCCGACCCTTGCTCGGAAAAGCGTGAAAGTGACACTAAGAAGGATTAAAAGACCTGAGGTGGGTCTGAACCGAAGTTATGAAAATGACCGGAGCTATGGAAACTAATTTTAAGGCGGCCTTGAAGAAGCCGCCCTCCCTCCGGACTGCAGAGGTAAACAAAACTGTCTTTCCTTTATTTAGCATTTCCCTGCTAATGTTAGAAAAACTTGAGCTTTGTTGCCTCAGACAGAAAAAAATCCACTTGTCTCACATGTCTTTGAAATTTGACTCAACCAAAGCACCAATTAGCAGCTCATAGATTAAATCACGTTCCCAATTAGAACGTATTAGCAAAGTCACTCGCTAATATATTAAACTGTACACACTGTACAAAACTAAATAGAAGGTAAGAATAGCAAACAAAATTGAATGTGTTTATTTTAAGGGAACATTTTATAAAATGTAACGGGAGCAGTGTGTAGTTCATTTTGGGCAGTAATAATTAAATGGGAAAAGACAGGAAGTAAATGAATGAGATGGTCCAGTGGTGTCCAAACTGGGGTGCGGGGACCCTCAAGGGACGTAAGGGGTCCTTAAGATAAGATGTGCCTGTTTGGGAGGTCTTTGTGATCACAGCATTTAGAGGACAAAGAGAAGCTTTTGTATTTTAATTAATTCAAAGACGTTTAGTCTTGTTCATCGTATTGTATTTGAGGGAATAAGCTTCTGACCAGATGACTTCAGCTTTAACCCTGGAGTTGGTGTGATCATTTTGAGGAAAACAAAAGTGATGCCAGTTAAATTTGATCACTATTGCTTTGCTTTCCCATCCCTCCTCCTCTGGCCTGCTCTTCGCCTCCTCCCTTCATGAAGCTGTGGAAACACAGCTGGCTTGTCATTGCTTTAGTTTTGCTCCCTGCCCCAAAAATAGCCCCTGCTGTACTCCCTTCCATGTTCGACTGCTGGTAGTCGTTCTGAAGCGCAAACACTTGGACACAAAGACCATCAGGGAAAAAAGAAAACCTTTAAAATCAAAGCTTTCAGTTTCCCTGACTCTTTTGAAAAGCTCTCTCTGATCCCCTGTTTGTTTGTGGGTGTAGAGAAAAGGCTCTTTTTTCACCTTTACAGAGAGCTTTTGTGCAAACCACAACAGACGTGTTTTGTCCACAAGTATGTGACACCAGATCATTTGATAAAGTAATAAAGTGACTCTGAGCTCTTCTTTTACCCTTAAAATATATATATTTTATTAAAAAGTTTGTAACCAGTGCGAATACAACATAAATCTGGAAAACAAGGTACTGATTTTTATACCTTTATTTTTACAATTTTCTGTTAAAAACCATCATAAAACACTTTAAAGCTTTTGGATGCTTAAAAGCTTAATCCTAGCAAGTTCCAACAGACAAAGTCATTAACTCACAACGTTCAAAACCTTAACAAACACACAAGTCGCAACTTAATCACTGTTTAGCCCTGATGTCAAAATAATACAAAATTCAAACAAATCCATGCAGATGGCGAAATTCCCAATGGAATTCCAGTAAACGGACCAAAATATATCAGTTTTATTTAAACTCCCTCTCAAAGCGCAGTTAGGTTGAAGTCATTGGGATGCTGTTTAAGGCCACAGCAGGTCTTTTATCATTCTGTTTTATGACTTTCAGTGTGTTTAGCTTCGCTCTAAATGACTTTATTTAAACTGTCATGGTCAGTGAGTCTGAACCTGTTTTGGAGTAAACAAGCGTGACCTTTAAAAGCATCATTTTTGAGTTTCCTGATTAGCTGAGGCACATTACAAACATACGAGTTATTAAAGGATGCAGAAAACTAAATGTTGAGTTATTAGCTGTGGTTTTAGGGTGTTAAATACCCCCAATAACTTCTTATAAAATGTAAAATTTTGAAAACAGGTGTACATAGAAAACAGTTACATAGCTCTAGTTACTATTTTTATGACAAATTTGCACCTGTGACAGTTAATAGTAATAAGAAAAACTTTTACTGTCTTTGGATTGTTGGGAGAAAAAAATATTTAGAAACTAATAAGAGAATAATCAACAGAATAATATGTAAAAATGCTTTGGTAATATTCAAATCTTGTCATTTCATTGCGCTTAAATGAAAGTCTTTTTTTAGCGACGTGTTGGAGAGCATCCTTGGAAAGTCTCAGATGTGCTGTAGGTGCGTCTGTCTCCTGTGCAGATGTTTGGCTCAGTGGGAAATCTCTCCCGCCGCAGCTTTAATGCTTCGTCAACTTCTCCCAATTTTGTTGGTTTTCCGGCCAGCTCTTCACTCCTTTCCTACCTTCCTCACTGCCATACAGACGCCGTGGTGGTAACGGACGACAAATCACGTTGGGATGATTAATGGTGGTTTCGGCTGCGCCCAGCGCAGATTGGACTTTATGGGAATTCCAACCATCGCAAAGCCACAGGCTCCCCAGGGAAAGTGCGAGTGAGGGAGAGAAACATGGGCTTAAGTGGTGACTTTCTGCATTTTGAGCGAGCGCTTCAAGCTGCCATAACAGAACGGAGGAGGAGAAGTAGACCAGTGTGTGGTCGATGCTGTGTTCTTAGAGTGCTCGTCAAGAGTTTTCTTTCAGCAGTGGTCATGAAGGAGAAAGAAAACGCTGAAATACAGTTCAACAAATTATAGCTACCTCAAGGATACTTTTTTATCCTAACTTGTTGTAATGTTCTAATTTATGACTATCTTTGTCTCATGTTTGTTACTGTTATCTCTTAAATATTGTGGCACTCAGAGACAGTAGTTGCTGGTGTTCATTTTTCTGGGGTCAGATCAACTTTTAACCATCATTTTCGTTGCATTTACTCTCATTCACATGGACAAAAGATGAAGAACTGTTCAGTCAGCTCAGTGACACTTTAGTTAAAACATCTTTAGATTACTTGCATATAAAATTGGCATCAAGTGACCACAGGAGCAAACACACATACAGAAAACCTCTGTCAGTTTTAGATTAGATGCAAATAAAACCCAAATGTAGCAACAACAGCCCTTTTTAGAGATGCTTTCAAAAAGAGAGAGAGAGATAAAAATGTGAGGAAATTGCTTCCTAAATGATAAAACCAATTTCATAATCTGTTTCATGTTTTTTCCACAAAAACACTGATCATTTTAAAAGTATTTTCATGAAGTCAAGGTACCTTATTACAGACGTACTGAAGTCAGACAGTCCTGCTCAGAGGTGAAACTGAAATCCTCACTTTTTAGTTTCTGTCAGCTATAAGAGTCAGATGGGGGGTCGTGGAGGACTGTTGGAGACAACCTAAGAGGAAAAATGTGCAGACACTGTATGTTTACATTTTTAATCGTTGTGTCATTTGCTTTCTTTGCTCTTTTCTTTACCTAGCTTTAGTTTGCTCAGTACACCTTTCTGCTAATACCTCAGCAGTGATTTATTGCAGTGAAAAAGACAACAGCAGTCATTAAAGAAGAAGGGGGCAATTATAAAACTGCTATTTTCAGCTGTAGTGTCCTCTTAGTCACTCATATTTCACGTTACTATGTAGTTTTTTTGTTTTTTGTAAAGGTAAACCCCTGCTTTCCTAAAGATGTACCTGCTAATTTAATCATGTCATTAACACCCTTGTGTTTTTGACCTGTTATTGGTTTGGGACATTGAGTGGAGTCTGTTCTTCACCCAAAGCTATGTCCAAGTTAAAGCTATAATAATATTAGATATGCACGCTTGTACTTTACACGTATTTTTGGCTGTCTGGAAAAGAAGGCAGCGTTCTTGAAAACATGCATGTTTGCACACAGCCGAGGTGAAAACCAGTTAGACTCCAGCGACACCAGACAGAAGCCTTGGGGCTGGTTTTCTTTCAAGCTTGATGTAGGTTCAGGTTTACTCGATGTATTAGACCAGGGCCACTCAAATGCAACATTAAAGGGCCACAATTTTTTTTAATGAGTTAAAGGCCCATTTATTATAGTTTGTCTATTCAACACACCATAATAAAGTTGTATGTAACACAAATTGTTTGTAGTTAGTGCACGTTGCACTATTACAGAGCTAAATACCAGCATCTCCTGGTCTTCCTGTTGTTGTGTAAACACAGTGCATACAATACTGCGCCACCTCGGTATGGACATTTGGGGATAATGAAAGAATCACAGCTTAGGGGCCACAGTATGAGGCCCTCCACCTATTGAGGGCCACTGCAAAAACACCTAAATAACTTGATGTGTTTGTCTCTGTCTATGTTTTGGTACTGATTGAGGCTTTATCTTTTAAAATAATGTATTTAAACTTATGGCTTTAACATTGGTTAGACCAAAAAAACTCCCAACATGTCAGTCATTATTGGTAGCTTCAGTGCTCAGAGGGATTTTTAATCCAATAATGGAGTTCAGTATTTATAGAGCCTGATGAATGCCAGGTGTAGTAGTAAAAATAGCATTCAGGTTAATCTGTTTCCTTGGTTTTTAGTAAACTGCTCAGTTTTGCTAATGGACATTGTTTTGTTAGAGATCTTCCGGTTAGTATTTGCTCTGGTTCAGTGAAGTTAGAAAGCTAGACAAATAACACTGGTGTCTGTGGAGCCGGCGTTGACAAGTAGACTGTCTGTGAAACACAACAATAAAAACTCAGAAATATACACTGTGCATATTTCTGAGGCAACAGCTGGAATGACATTAATAGGGAACAAGTTTTCCCAGCCTCTCGGTTCAGTTCCACACCTGACTCATGTCTATAAGTTTATGACTGAATGCTGGTTGTTAAAACACAGACATACCAGAGTTCTAGTACACACTTTAAAATGCCTGACAGTTTGTCTTTTACTCACTTGATAGGTGCATTTAAGTGTTAGTTTGTTAAGATTTGCACAAGAACTGTTTTAAACGAATTAAGTGTGAAGCTAGATGGGATGTTTTAGAAGAGAAAATGTACTTTTCACCAAAATATCTTTATAGTAAACATATTAAGTTTAAGGAGTGTCTTTTTTATGTGTTTTTTATGGTTTAGATCTTTGTTTAAGTAGTCACAGTTTCAACATCTGATTTCCTGTCACAGTGGCATACTTTCAACCACATGACACAGCTGGTAACAGCCACACTATAAACAAAAAGATCTTGAACTGTACACTAAACAAAAACGGTACACTAAACAACAACTGTCAAAACTCAAGAAAAAAAGTGGCGTGAGATGAGTTACCTTAACTAATAAGAAACAAACTGACTGAGCAACATAAATATGGGAGACACAGTTAGGTTATAAACTGTAAAACTGAAATGTAATTACTTAATGGAATTAAGGGAGTTCTAGAACTGAAGATATTTTCAAATCAAATATGAAAGAAAACTGAGAGGAAATGTTAAAGATGCTTTGTAGCTGAATTGATAAAATTGGGGAGACAACAGAGTTAAAAACCAGACTGAGAGAACGAGAACAGGACGCAGGTGCATCATGTGGTAAAAGTTTGGAGAGTTTAAGGTGCCGTCACATGGGAATAATAACAATTAAACAAAATATTTTCAGCACTTTTATTTGACATGAACTAGAAGCTCTACCTTGTTGTGAATCCATACAAAGGATTTTTTTATTGGTCTTTTTTTTCTTCACCTTTGTCCTTTTGTTCTTGTTGTGTTACAGTTGTTTTATTTGCATACTCCGCACCTTGTTTTCTGCGTTTTGGTGTATTTTTGTGGCAGAATAGCAGCACACAGGCCCAGCATAGGAATTGCAGCATTTTGGGTCATTTTCAGTGTTTTTGTGTGGAAGTCATTTCTAGAAGTCGTGCCTTTTTTACGTGGATAGTTTCAAAGATGACGGATCATTTTGGAAATACTTTGTTTCTAGTAGACCAGACCTAAAGATGAAGTTGGATTGAGACTTTTTTGTTGTTTTTATGAGGTCAGTTAAATAAAAAATACAACTTTTAAGACTATTAGAATAAAGAGGAGAGGGAAGAGCATTTCTTTATTGTTTTGTTTATTGTAGTCAAAACCAATTTTCACTTCAAGCCAAAATGAAAGTAAACAGGAAAATAATCGGCATCAAGGTGTTTTTTAAAGAATCATTTCAGAGTGACACAGATGACAAGAACTCAACCTGAACGTGGGAGTCCTAAAACCAGTCACAGTTTGTGTTTTCTGCCCAAATCCTGCTGTAATCCATGTTTTTTACTCCACACATTTAATTATAAACATGTTCAAACCTTTTGTCACCATAAGCTTGTCTTTTGTGAAGCCTTTTTATGAAGTCCGTCTTTCACACAGAGGACCACAACAACAGCTGAGCTTTGTTCTTGCTGTGCATTGTTTAAATGTAAACACGTCAGCTTTTCCTGTGGGTGCTCCGACCTAACCACCCGGCAGCCCAGGCTTCCCAGTGAGCACATGTTTGCCTTTGCATGGATGTGCAAACAGTGTGTCACTGCTACTGTCTGTGTGTGTGTGTGTAGCTACATTCCTCACATGACAGCAGGTGTGAGCGTGCAGATCTCATCTGCTCTGACCTGCTTGGACTCATCTTGCATAGTTGTGCCAAGTAGTGAACAAATTACCCTGACATCAGTTGATCATTTGCTTTAAATTGTTCTAGTACCACTTAACTTCAACATAGTTTTTTTAGATTCAGCTAAAAGTTGCAGCATGAGTGTTTTTATAAGAGCAGTCTGCCATGACAGCTTTATATCTGATGGTGAACAGTTGCAAATGACTCACTGTGAGGAGAAAAATCAGACATGCTCCTGTGACTGTGACGTGGTCGCGTGCTACAGCAGGAAGTTACTGATATGAGATAGAGGTTTTACATTATAAGCAGATAAAATATGTATGGTTGTTTTTAAAGATCTGTGTTTACTGAATGCTTTCAACTACAGTATTTTGCTGATTTGTGTTATTTTCTTTTTCCTCCATGTGTTATTAATTTTCTCAAAGTAAAAGTCACTTGAGGAGTTCAAATTGTGAATGACTTCACTATAAAAACTTTAGATCATTCACCCTTTCTTTAGGCGTTGAGGGTGTGGTTGTGTTTGAAATCTTTCTGGATTTTTTTCCTGTTAGAGTTAAATTTGACCAATCAGCTGCGTGCTGGAATCTGTCATCAGTACATTTTATTAAGCCAGTTTTATGGGCTTGCAAGACATGTCTGGAATGTGTCAGAAAGAGAAAGAAGGAGATTCTTCTTCCAGTTATGTGTTTGTGTTGCAATGATTTTGTTTGAACAGCATCTAGGTCAAGTTTGAAATGTTTGTGTTAAAAAAAGACTCTTGAGAACCTGGCGTTGTGTTGCCCATCCCAAAAGGACTTCCTCCAAAGCATCAGTCAGTTAGCAGAACGTAAACATCCATCATGTTTGATATATATTTCTCCTGGCAATACTATTGTATTGGCTACAGATTTAGACTGGATTGAAAATACAAATCTCCTATTAAAATCTCCTCACTGTGGTTAACATGACTTGAAAGGCAGCAGTTATTTAAACTGAACTGAGGAACTCTTTGAACCTTGAGAACGCCAACATGAATTTCGGTCATTCCACAGATCTTTGTGATCACCCACCAGGCACATTGTTTATTGTTCAGTCACAAAGAACACTGTTTCTGTACACTTCGGCTGTTCTTAGCTTGGTCAATATTACCTGGAATTACCAACCTTACTGACTCATTTATGTAAATATACATTGCTAACATTATTATTTTTTTGTTTTTACAATATTTTGTTGGAAAGTTACTTTGTCCTCCCACACACATTTGGTATAAATCAGGCAAAAAGATGATGATGATGATGAATAATTTTATTTGAACATATCTAAATAACATAAATTTCAGCAAAATAAAATAACAATAATAATGAGAATAATACTTCAATGAGAAAAATAAAAATAAATAAATAAATGAATAAATCTTTTTCTATATATACATATTTATAAACACACACATATATACATACATGTATATGTAATTGATATGCTCAAAGGGAGCAGGAAGAAGCATAAGCTTTTTAATTTCCTGCCCCTTTTCCCGTCTCCCTCACAACTCAAAAGAACAGTGTCCTTATTTACATCATATCATTCTTTATAATCGTCTTTGACCAAATGTCCCACTCACACCTTTACACACAGAATATCTGAGCATCCCTTTTCCCATTTACCCACCTACAACCACACACAGCATTAAACACTCACCACTACACACAATTACAATACACATACCCCATTTCCCTTTACACATGTGTATATACACTGATATATATGCAAATATTTTAACACCCCAATCCAATCATTGGATCTGGTCCAGTCAGAATCCCTCTTCCTCCCTGTACCTCATGAAAACCATCTTTTTATACCACTTTTTGAACTGGGTCATACTTGGACATTGCTTTAATTCATTATTTAAACCATTCCATAACTTAACTCCTACTACTGAAATAAACAAACTTTTGAGTGTGGTTCTGACTGAAGGCTGTTTGTAATGAAACTCTCCCCTAAGCTGATAGCCACCATCTCTACTGAGAAACAGTTTCTGAATATTCTCCGGGAGGAGACTCTTTGTTACTTTAAACATCATTATTGCTGTTTGAAACTGGACCAGATCTGAGAATTTAATCATTTTTGAGTTTAAAAAAAGCAGATTTGTGTGATCTCGGTAACCAGTATTATGAATTATTCTTATAGCTCTTTTCTGTAATATAGTTATTGATGCTAATGTACTTTTGTAGGTATTACCCCATACTTCAACACAGTAGTTGAGGTATGGCAGAATCAGAGAGGAGTAAAGAATATGGAGTGAGCTGTAATTCAGAATGTGTTTGACTCTATTCAGTACTGAGATGCTTCTTGCTATTTTACTCTGTATATGTTTTACATGAGGTTTCCAGCTGATTTTATCATCCATAATTACACCCAGGAACTTGATTTCATTCACTCTCTCAATCTCAACGCCATCCACCAAGATTTTAATACAACTACTCCTTTTGTTTTTTCCAAAAAGCATGAATTTGGTTTTATTTAAGTTTAATGTTAGTTTATTGAAATCAAACCAATTTTTTAATTGACACAATTCTGAGTTGATATTTTTTTGTAGCTCTTGTAGGTTTTCCCCTGAGCATAGAATAGTGGTATCGTCGGCAAACAGTACTAATTTAATCATCTTTGATACATTGCAAATGTCATTAATAAATAAAATAAACAGCTTTGGACCCAGAATTGACCCCTGGGGAACACCACAAGCAATGTCCAGACAATGTCCAGATTGATGTTCTCCTAATTTCACAAATTGTTTTCTGTCTCTTAAATAACTCTCCAACCATTGTAATACAATCCCTCTAATCCCATATCTCTCCAATTTGTTAATTAAAATATTATGATTAACTGTGTCAAAAGCTTTTTTTAGGTCAATGAATAATCCTACAGAATGTTTCTTATGGTCTATAGCGTTAGTGATTTCCTCCATCACATCAATCAGAGCCAGTGAGGTTGAGCTGTTTGTTCTAAACCCATACTGACTGCTATTGAGTAATTTGTTTGTATTTATACATTTTTCTAGTCTTTTATTAAACAATTTTTCCAGAATTTTTGAGAATTGTGGGAGTAGAGAGACTGGACTGTAGTTTGTGAAACAGTGTTTGTCCCCAGCCTTAAACAGTGGCACCACTTTGGCTGTTTTCAGTTGGTTTGGGAATTGACCCGTTTGGAATGACAAGTTACAGATGTAGGTCAGAGGTTGTGAAATTCCCTCAATGACTTTTTTAACAATCATCATATCTAAATCATTACAGTCTGTTGATGTTTTATTTTTACAGTTGTTTACAGTATCTATAACCTCTTGAACATCTACAGGAATGAGGAACATGGAGTTGGGGTTTCTTTCTATTAACTTGTCATTCCAGTTTTCTGATGAGCCCGTATTAAGTATATTATCAGCCAGTTCTTGTCCAATATTCACAAAGAACTGATTAAAACTGTTGACAACATCCTTCATACTTCCCTTTATGGTACAGTTGTCAATAAAGTAGTGAGGGTAATTGTTCTGTCTCTTTCTGTTCAGTATGCTGTTGAGTGTATCCCATAAGCCCCTGGTGTTGTTTTTATTATTATCCAGTAACCTGTTGAAGTGCTCTTTTCTACTTACACGTATAATGTTAGTTAACTTGTTTTTATATTTTTATATTTAATTTCAGCCTCCTTTGATGGTCTTTTGATGAACTCTTTATATAGTAGATTCTTCTTTTTACATGCATTTTGTATTCTTTTAGTTATCCATGGTTGAGCAATCTTTTTTTGTTTTATGCTGTAATGAATAATAGGGCAGTTTTTATTATATAACAGTATAAATAGCTTTAAAAATGAGTCGTAAGCTTCATTTACATCTTTTTTATATAAAATTTCCCAGTTTTGAGCTAGTAAATCATTTTTTTTTCAAGAAAGAAAACAAAAGGTAGAACAACATTCTTGGAAACATTATGTAAAAATATGACATCATAAAGAATATCACATTTCAGAAAAAAACTCAGCAGCAGAAAAAACTGTAGGAAAACATGAAATATCCCAATATCAGGAGACATTAAAGCATAGAAAGTATGACGAGATGATATTTAAGACGACTAATCTAGAACAAAAATAATAATATAGATGTCATTTTGCTGTGCTTTTTAATTATTCTTTTAAAAGCTTTTTTTTTTTCTTAAATAAGTTGGTGTGTGTGGGGGCCTATAGGTATTATAGCCGACGGGAGGGGTGAGACTTCTGGAACCGTGTTTGTGTAAGCTAGCTAGCTATACCTAGCTTGCTTGCAGATTACAGAGAGCAGCTTTAATTGATTAGCTTTTCCTTTTTTTGCATTTTGACTTTAATATTCAGTTGTTACAGAAATAAAACATGTTACCTGTATTCAGTAGAACACAGCATGCTGGTTTCATCCACTTCCCTGTAAATCCTCCTGAGACTGAGCTGTAGTCGACAGCTGCTGTAGGCTATTCCTTACAGTAGCCAGGCAGTGCTGATCATCACATCCTGCAAAAAAGAGCTGTTTTATTGCCAGTTTTGGCCTGTCAACACAAAAATATCAAGAACAGCTTAAAGTTGGAGCTCACTTATGACAAGTACTGACAGTCACTTGGGCTGCAAACTAGCAGTAAGTGAAAAATAATTTGTCAGTATGTTTAGTCTCATTCAGAAATATGTTGAAAACAGACCTATCAGTGAAATAATTTTAAACTTATAAGAACCTGGTTTTGGAATAAAGAACTGAAACTGTCAGTGCGTCAGTCTTCAACTGAGTTTGAGTCTTTATTTTTTTTTTCCTCTGGCATTGCTGCCTATTTTTATAGATTGTTTTGGAAACAGCATTGTAGTTCTTGGCAATGTGCTCAGGTAAAAGTCTTTACAAAGACAGTTGCCACACATTCTTTCAGGCTTTCTTCAGCTTTTTTAAACCTGGAGCCTCAGCAGTGTGGTCGAAGCCAAAATATAATTTCTCACTTTCTGTTATTCTTGTAAGAGGCCACACACTGTCAGCAACTATGAGCAGTTTTTGACCTCAATTCATAGTACAAGAGCAATTATTTATTATAACACCTCATAAAGATTCAAAGGCTTTATCAGTTTTGTCAGGAGGGCAGAGAATTTGATGTATCTTATATGGACAAACAAATTAATGTTTAGTATTCGGGTTCAAGCAGCCTAATACATCTTCTATTTGTTCCTAGCAAATTTAAATTCTAGGGATTAGTCAAATTTATCGTAAAGTTTTTTTGTTTTTTTTTAAGATACTAAAAATTCCCACACAGACGTTACATACAGGCCCTCAACCCAGAGACAGAACCAATGTAGAGAAATGATGATGTATTTTTGGGGAATCTCGGACACAAATTTGATTATTTCTTTTGTTGCCATGGAAACACCATCCATAAAAGCAGCACAGTTCTGATTGTCTCAACATCGATTGGCACATCCAGGTCAGTCAGTCTTCCTCTGACTTGCAGGACTTGTCCTACTTTTTATGTATTTTTTAAAGTTCAGCATCTTTGCTGCAACATGCACTGCAACTGATAGCTCCTCACAAACATCAAAACAATAACCTCAATGTTTTTAAACCTGCGTGTTTTTTTTTTGGACCGTGCATTTCTGCTTTTCAGTGAAAAGCCCATCTGTTAGCTGGAGGGACAAAAAACACAAGCAAGCTGTAGAATAAATAAACAGAGTGCAATTAGGAATTTCAATGAATCTAAGAGTGAAACATTGTCATTTTTCTAAAAAATTGGGTATTTTGGCCATTTTGAAGTGTGTTTCTGTGTAAAAGCTATCTTTAAACAGCTCCAGTCTCCAAAGTTTTGTAGTATGTCATACAGAAGTAATTTTTAAAAACTTTACACCATGATCAATTTCACATTACATGGTTATTTTGACAGAAATGTTAATCAATTTCTACAGGAATTGACCTGGATTCACCAGGAGTGAAACATTTTCATGCTGTTGCTGATGTTTATACTTGGAAAAAAAAAACACCCACCCCAGAATTCTGTGTAAATAACAGTGAAATGCAAACCTGACAGTGGTTTAAAATGTCACATGACCCTATTTTGGAGACTGGAGCTGTCTTTGCTGCATTAGGCGTCTTTATTAGCTTATCAGTCCTGTTGGATGTAAATCATTCAATGTACCTGTACCTTTTGACCTCAGTCAAATTGTAACAGAAACACATGTTTAAATAATCTATCAGTTTTTTTTAGAAAAGCTGATATGTTCTGGGTGCAGGTGATCAAAAACCAGCCTGTAGCCAAGATGAAAATAAATATAAAGAACTTTCTTGTTTCTAGAAACAGGAGCTATGTTTTTAATCTGAGTTCAAACCTTCCCAAAATCTTGTGATGCATCCGTTTTGCTCATTACTGTCGGATTACTTCCTTCGAGGCTGTATTTAGTTAAGATTTGGAGCATCAGGATCAGTGGTCTCATCAGATCCATCTGACAGAGTGGCTGCCAGCTGCTGCTATTGAGTGTGATTATGTCTGAAGTGCTGACAGAAGTAGTGTTGGAGGAGGCCTCTTATTTGGCACATCCCTGTGTGGAAACACTGAGTCACTGTCCACATCAAAACAGACCACCGGCTGGCCTTTCTTCATGCAATCGCCTCTCTGCTTTCCATTCAGCTCTCTGACCCCAAACCCCAAACTTATTACAAGGACTTTTGTATAAAGCAACAAACATTTTGTCTGAATTTGTTTTGCATGTAACAGCAAGGATTTTTTAGCCAAAAGTTCATGGGTGAATTAGGTTTTCATTGTCACATGGAGAATGGCAGCTATGTAAAGCTGATAGGATTTGGATTTAAGGGTTAAATATTATTTTCCTTAACATTGAATAGTTCAAAAAAAACATGTTCATCTAATATCATATCACTTTGTCACTGCCTCATATAAACTGAGTGCCACTTGATATTTCTATGTATATTCAAAACAGAGCTTTACTCATCTGCTTCAGGTGGAGTTAGTTTTAGATTTCCAGATAAGGGATCTGTGTTTTTGTTAGGTGAAAACAAGACTGTAACTACGTGACTTGTATTGATAACATTCCAGTCTTGGAGACAAAAGACAAAGCCATTTACTTTGCCATTTTTAAAAAACACTTTGAAGGAATGAAGCTGAGCGGGAAGTGAAGCGTTTCTCCCTCTTGTCATCGTTTAGCCCAGATCTGCTAAATTCTCAGCTTTGAAAGTGTTCCTTTTAATAGATTGAGTGCAAATAGGTTTGAAGTTTTGATACAGTTTCAAGAATGTAACCTAAGATAAATAATCTTTTAATCTGCAAGTTTGTACTCGATTCAGAAGCCCACTACATGTAAATTCATCCTGAGTGGAATTTGACTGTATTTCCAATGAAAGCGACATCAAAGCGATGCGATTGTGCAACACTAGAGTGAATTAAAAAATAAATTATGCAGTAGTTTGGGATTATTGTGGAGCGCAGCTGTGGTACCTCAGACCCAAGTTGGCTTAATGGTGTACTTTGTGTGTACTTGTAGTCAAACGCCTGCCAAATTATTCAATCAGCTTCCGGTGGCCATTAGCCTGGACATGACAACCGACTGTTTTTAAGTTTTTGCTTGAAACCACCTTGGTTTTTTTTTATATTGGCGATATGGCTGAGATGCTGCTCTCACTGCTGGATGTCAGCAGTGCGTACAGCCAATTCACCACCTGACATTTAGCAGGAAATGGTGCAAAAACTCTGCTTTTTACTCCATGTGCTGCATGACTAATTGTCATGCAAAATTTTATCATTTCTATTGTGGACAACGTGATATGATACAATACTAATTTGTAAGTTCTGTTTTACTTTTATTTTCTATTCCTCAGTGTTCTAGTCCATTGTTTTGAATGGCTTGTTCTTGTTCAGTCACCATATTTGCTGACAGGCTTCACCAGAATACACCGCTTTGAGATGCTTGGAATGTGACGGCTTGATCTCCAGAACTTTCCACCTGCCACACCAACATAATTGTTTTTAACAATGAAACATAGCTGCTCATTGAAAATATTTAATTCTCTTCCACTGAATTTCATAACTCTGAGAGAAATATCTTTATTTTATTAGATGCAGCTACATTATAAGACTGAAAATCAAAATATTGTTGCATTTTTTTATGTGCATTTAAAGAGATTCCCTCCAAACAACAAAACCTTCTTCCCATAAAACTATTTACTCTGTAGTTTATCTAAAAGGGTCAGATCAACTTAGATGTTCGGACTCATGTTTAGGGGAAGATACACGGATGTGCTGTAAAAGAGCAGATGAGTAGAAACTGATGGAGCCAGACTTGCGTCTTCATGCAGAAACAATTTCAACTTGCATATCCTTTAATACAATAGAGTGAGGCTGAGAATCAGAGATGTAGGTGATCACTTAGTGCATGCCGTTAAGATTGTGATGACTTTGCAAGGCTGACCTTTTAAGTCTCTACACATTCAGAAAATGTGCTCCAGAACAGCATCCTTAGTACAACATTTTTTTTCTCCAAATTGTCTTGAAGGCAGACAAATCTTGAAAAACACTTGAATCCTTAAACTGACTTAAAATACAGATTCCTACATCCCAGATACAGATACACGGTTGGAGCTTTTTTGTCTGTTTTTTAAGTCAGGAAATATATTTGTTCATAGTCTAAGAAAGATTCAAGTATTTAGAGTTGATTAAATGAGAAAGTGTTTTCCTCTCATCCTCTGTGGGTGAATGTTCAGTCAGTGAGCTCAGTGAAACAGACTTCTGACTACCAAGTATCACGGTGTCAGGTTACACAGATTAGGAGCCGTTCAGCTGCAGATCTTTGTGTGCTTTTGGTGTCTGAGTCTGACAGGCTCCCAGTTGTGATTCAACGTGACACAACGTTCTATTTTCCATCCAAATATACCCAAACTATATGTAAATGTTTGGGTCTGCCCATGTGCTATTGTGCAGATGTTTTTCTATTGTTCTACTGCACAGAAGGAGTTTTTCTGCAGCGTTTATGTAGCATACACAATTTCAGGTATTCTAGCTTCACACATACAATTCCCTCAGAACATGGATTCCAAACTTACCTCTGGGTCTTTAGGAACACCCGAAGCTCCTGAAACAAAAATTTAACTCATAATTCCACAGGCAAGTTAAAGCTATCAAATCTAAATGTAAGATGCTTGGTGTTGTTTGTCTTTGCTGTTGAAAATCACAAACAAAAAAACTAAACAAAACACTTTCCTGCTTGATTCTGTTTTGATTTATGATGCTACAGTAAGAGTGTGAGAAGCAGAGCTGCCTTTCTGCACACTCTGGTGAAAGAGATCAGTAATCCATAACTTGGCTATTTGACAGCCTGCCTTTGCCTTATGCAGAGATGACAGCTTTGCAAATGAGTGCGTGCATCACCCACTTTAATCTGAGAGCCAGAACTGCAGGATTTGCTTACATGCTTCTTCATGTTTGCACATCTCTGTTTGTGTGCTTGCCTAAACTAAGCGGTGCAGCCCCAACCGTTGGCTGCCAGCTGAGCTCTGTCTGGCTTGTAGTTCAGCTCAGTGTGGTGTGTTTGGTCTCTGCTTCTTTGAGCAGACCTAAAGCCTCTCTGGTTGCTGTGTTGTCCGTCAGAGAGCCGCAGAAAGGGGGAGGAAGGGAACTAATGAGGCTGAAATCACAGGAAAGGATCTTCAGCTTCAGGCCTTGAACTGTTTAAACCTGTCACCTGAGTAATGATAATTACTTGTGGAAATAATGTTCACAGCTGACTTAATAGCAGTATAACAAAGACTGGTATAAACCTGAGAAAATGTTAAATGAGATGTAGAAAGGTGTGCAAGAGAGTTGAAAACGGTGCTTTTACAATGGTTTAGGGTCTATTGTTTTTTCAGTTCATCAGAAAGTTGAAACTTGAGGTTTATAATAACCATAAAAAATACATTTCATCACTTTAAAGCAACACATGTTTTTGTGTAGGGTGAATTACATTTAAAGTCTTGCAAAAGTATGTTTTTTGCCAAGTGGTAAAAAAGAAAGTATATAATAACTTTACTTGTCTAATGTCAGAGGGAGATTATAATTTTTGCTGATGTTAAGCATCAACATGTTATAAAACATGGAATACGTAACCAACTTCTACATAAAAAAAGCCACAGATATAATCACAAAGCTCAATGCAGACAAAAACACAAGCTCCCCATGACTACTTTATTCATTTCTGCGAAAGGAATTGCAGTTTAGATTACATTAAGGGTCAGATTTTCCATTTCTGTGTGTGGCAGTGTTTCTGTGCGCATGTGTGTGGATGTTTGGTTTGGCTGGTGAAACGATGGCAGCTGGTGTGGTGCTTTCTGGGCCAGACGCGCTCTTTTTTTTTGTTTTTGTGGAAGCACAGCAGTCACAAATCTTCATAACTCGCAACCAGTTTTTTTCTACATGTGCTTGGTTTCTATTAACTATTATCTAAATGTTTTGTAATGTGGAAGCAAAACCTTGTGTTCAGATAAGCTGTCATTTTCTAAAGCCCCACATTTTTGGCTGGTGATTTGATAGTTGGTGATGAGTCTAGACTGATTTAGGTACAAATTTCTCCTCTGTCCATTACACCTCATTCTCTTCCTCCCATCTTTCTGCACCAGTGCCACACAAATATCATCACTGGACTTTCTATGAAGCAAACGCCAAACTTTTTAAAGTGCGGGAACTCTCCGGGGCTTCCTCAATTTTTGCAGCATACTTGCTTCACAGACACTGACTAGTCTCAGTTTATGATTGAAATGATTATCTACAATTTCAGATGTTTATTCCGCAGAATCCCATTGTGGTAAAAGTTTTTGTTGCACTTTGTTTTGAAGACTTTTCTAACTTGCTTTTATAGCTGAAAACTGTTTCATTTTCCAACAGAAAAAAGACTGAGCTGGAAAAGAAAAGCAGAAATGTCATTAGTGATGTTGCACGATGAAGCAATGAGGGCTGCAGTTACAGAATATTTTAGTCATCGAGTATTCTATTGAATAATCCATAAATTCCTTGAGTACTAGGATATACAGTAAATGTACAATGCCAGCTGTTCCCAACTCCACCTGTTAAAAACTGCTCCCTGCTGTCAGATCCATGCGCTCTCCTGTATGTGCCTATGCCCGATGCCACTGAGGCTAGATTAAAACCATTCAGCCCGTTTATTCAATAAAAATGCTTTCCATGACATTTATCTTTATATTAAAAGCTACCAGTCAACAGATCTTATAGCTCTGTGCAGCAAAGAGACTTTAGGATGTTTGTGACACATTGAATAAAAGAAAACATTATTAAGATAAAAAAGTCTGGACAGGTAGGCAGAGGTGACGAGAGAATTACAGGCAAACTTTGTTTGGTCTATAAGTGTTCATTAATAATCATTTTAAGCTGTTGTGCTTAAAAATAACTAATAACTGTACACATGAAACATGTCTTAATGCTAGTCTTTTATGTTTGAATGCCTTCTGATCAGAGCATAGCTGGTTATATTCTGTTTTGAAGTATTATTGAAGATTATAAGTATTTTAGCTAATTTTATAAAGCAAACAATTAAAGGCCTAGCATTCTTTAAGGAACTCATACCACCCACCACCTTTCATACCAGAGTATTAATGATATTTGTTAAATCTTGAAAATGACATTACGCTCAATCTCACTTGATATTACAAAACCAGCTAATGATCTGTTGGAGATTAATTTTAGCTACCACCTCATCAAAACTGAGCTCATCTGTAAAATTAGTCATTTTTGTGTTGACTAAGAACAGATGTGGTGAAAGTCTTGAATTGGATTAACTCCTGAAGTTAATCAGTTGTACCTAGATGTCCACCCACCCAATCAAGACTTTATAGTTTCATTGACCTCTTTCCAGTGATTTGAGATATTTTGCTAAAACATCATCACCTGAAATACGTTTTGTTTAGCAAATAGCTCAGCATGCTAAGTTGATTTACATGTCCCAAAGTTTGAAGTTTCAGTCAAAGCTAAAATCTCCTGTTTCAATAAAATTTTATAGCTGATGTTCTCACTCAGTGTGTTTCCACACACATCTGACAGGTGTTGTTCTAAAACCCTATTTAATGCTCACATTGTGGTTTAGCCTAATAATATTTACCCTATTTTCTCATCAGTATTAAATATTTTCATTATGAGCCTTGTTTTTATCTTGTATAAGGTTTTGTTTGTTTTGTGTCTGCAGGACTGTATCTGCTTGTCCTAGCTCTTTGTGGTCATTTCCTTCACCCATCAGTACACTTAGATTTATGACAATCTTAAGAAAATTCACACTCTCAACTCTCCTTGTGTTCAGCAACTGCTGACAGGCCTAAAGTCTCTTATGTTGCAGAAACTGTGACAACACTTCATGTTCTTGGTGTTTTATCAAACATGCAAATCACAAGATAAAAAGTTTTTGTAGCTTTAGGTCACAGCCATGGATTTGAAATGTGATCGTTCCCTGAACAGAAGCATTTTGTTCCCTGCTTTCAGGCATGTATGCTACACTCCAGTGCAGTGTTGAATCCTGGGGACCTGGTTGTCAACGTGATCTAAAAGTTCAGGCCTGGTTTATGAATCCAGGATGTTTGCTAAGCTGTATGTTCTTCCAGTCTGAATGGACGTGTTGTGTCTTCTGTCCACAATGTCCTTTCTGTGTTATCAGCATACTGTATATTCTGGTGAAGGCGGGTGTGGGCCACTGGTTGATTGTAGCTGAAAACAGGACCTGGTTCATTCCTGAAAAGTCTAGGTTTTTTTTTTTTTTTTCATTATTTTAAAAATGTTTGTCTTTGCAAATGCAAAATCATACAGTCGACCAGACCAGTAATCAAAAAGTCGAGCTTTTTAGATCTAAAGTTTGGTGCAACATCAGTTTTATCCTCATGTTTTTTCTTTAATAAAGATAGTTTTAAGAGTCTGTTCATGTGCTGGCCTTTGATGGGAAGGGGATAAATGTGGTGGGTGGTACAAAAGCCTTTGAGCTGCTTTTGTGCGACAAGTTCTAGTTCTGTGCTGCCACAGCTTGTTTACGTTCAGGTAACACTTTATTACTAATACTTTTTCAGTCACATACTGAAACATCATTTATTATCAGGTCCAGAGGTAACACTGCTGGTATTTAAATAGGATAATTTAACCTGTTTAATATTCAACGCCCATCTATATCCATTTTAATTTTGCATCTCTCAGAATTCAGTGTGTTTGTAGGAAAATATGCAGCATCTGATGGGTGGGTCTGCCAGGAGATGGCAGCAGCAGTTTAGCTATACCTGACTTACTCAGACACACACATGTGAAACCACAAGCTCCGTGCAGCACTGGTCAGCTCTGCATCAGCATCATTTGGCCTATTTGTTCAAAAGCCAGACTTCAGGCAATGAGAGTTTTAGTTTTTCTACTTTTTGGTTAAAACCTTTTTCTTTTTGTAATTCACCAAATCCAGATTGATTTCATCTCCATAAATTAAAAGCAGTCAGCTACTTTTCCAGTTTATTTTGACCAGATTGCATTGACTGAAATGCTCAGTGTCAGCTGGTGATGAGTTAATTCATACCTCTAACTGAGGTTGGGACGTCCTAATCACAGATGGGGTCATAAGGTCACGTCGTTGGTCTCTGAGGAGGGCAGACTAAAGGTCAGAAGTCAAGCACGATTAATGTGTTGCTCTAAAAAGGGAGGACCGGACAACACAAACGCATAATATAACACACATGGCCACCCCTCATATGAAATGAGCAGCACATTTCATAGTTAAGTTTTTTAGTTTGCATTGTTTAGTTTAAGTGTGCTTGAAAGTTTCATTGTGACTTTTTTTTTTACATTCTAATGTGTTTTTCCATCAAAGTTATTTTTTGACACCATTCCATTAAACATAGAGATCCACAGGCTGTATTCAGTGTTGTACGTACAGATTGATGACTGAAACAGCAAACTGACCATGCTGTGATTACATTACCATCATCGAAACCACAGAGGGGCAGATTTCTCATCATTGGACATCCTGCTATATATCTGTCTGGGTCTATTGATGACCTGCTTTGCAATAATCAATACATGAAATGGGGGCAGTTGGTGTCACGGATGTGCCTGGTAATAGTAACCTTTGTAGTGTTGTAGTTCTAGGACAGTGCACTACATTTAGTTTCCAGAAGGCCATTTTGACATTGTTAAAGGAATCTTTAGGTATATGTATTAATTCAGACAATCAGAGGAAGACTTGCTTTGTTTAGCACATTATTTGACCCATAGGCTACACTGGTTGACACTGTGCTTGTTTGTATTGAACCCTTTTCATCAAGGTGAAGTATTTAATATAATCCTGAGACTCGCTAACAAGCAAGGGTGAGGTGGGGTTTTAGGCTGTCTAGCTTCATCTTTTAAACCCAATACTAGCTAGAGCCTCAGGGGTGTGTGTCGCAGCATGCACCACTAGCTGTACACACACTCAGCAGCACGACAGGAGTGCTTACTGCAGCAGTTTGTTGTGTTCACTAACCCAGTTAACGGTGATTTGAAGTCGATATGCTTTCACTTTTTCACTTCTATGAACCAGATTTTTTTTGTGGTCTTTGCTCACAGTTTGTCTGCCTCAGAACCAGTAAATGGAGGTTTTGGTTCTTCCTGTAACGTCGTTGGTGACTTAAAACTCTTGGACCTTCTGGATTTAACTCTTGCATGTAATAAAAAAAAAAATCTAGAATATTTACTTTATTTATTTTTTTAAGATGATTTGAAAAATAATGAATTATTTAGGAATGGTTGAGATCATTTGTGGGAATGTTCACCTTCATTTAAAAACAAATAGTACAAATAACTTTTTAATTGAATTTAGATGCTGTAAAATGTATTTCAAAGCAACAAGAACCTTTGATAACCAACTGACCTTTTACTGATGTGGCACCATGACAACTCCCCTCATCATTCTGAGGCTCTTACAGCATCAGTCAAGTCATGTGATGCCATCAAACATTTCGTTTTTACAACAAGCCTGTGTTGGTCCATGAGGTCAGCAAGAGCTGAATATTTTAAATTCCAAAGAAGCTTGAACTTAGTTAGTACTTTTACTAGTACTAGTACGACCCAAACCCTTTCTGGTTTTTGAGGACTCCTGCATGAAGATTTATTTGATGATAGACTGATACAAATGATCGAGTGTTTCAAATCACACGGTAAAGATTCATGACTTGATGCTTCATTTAAACCACTTGACAGCATACTGCTCAGTGATCTCATGTTATCAACAACTTTGTACAAACAACTGATGCGTTTTAAATTATTATTCCGTACAAACACAATCAGTCTTCACATAAAGACCAGCAAATTCAACATCCTGAATCCTCCTGCTTAGACAAGAGAAGAAAGAGAAACACGTCAAGCCCTAGCTAACGCCTAGATATGAAATTTAGTTTGAGCCCAATATTTTTCCCAAGTTGTCATGTATCTATAACAAACTTGGACAACTGGTAATCACCTTTCATTTCAAACATTTTGTTCACAGCTCTTTTTCTCTTGCATCTTTCTTCTTTGTGTGCTTTTCAATATCCAACATTTCTCTGGCCTTTCCCCCCTCCCGCTTTTCTTTATTGCTTACCTTCTCTGTCCTCCTGCTCTTCCACCTAACCCTTCCTTCCTGTGCCAGCCTTAGCAAACAACACATCAAGGGTATGTTGGTCCATTGCATTAAAAGCTCCCCATTCCCCTTGTTGATTTTTGCTTCCTCTGGCTTGCCATTGCTTGACTCAGTTCACAGTGCACACAAGTCATGTCCACACAGAAAAAAATACAGTGTGTTTTTGTTTACAAAACTATGTGTCTTTCTCTAAGAATCTCAGTGTGTCCCTGAGGGTGGGAGAATGTAAGAGTGTGCACACATGCTAACATATAAGCACTCAAACACTTGCATGTGAGTGCTAAAGACCACCAAAGTTATTAAGCCTCTTTTTTTATTGGCAACCCCTTATGGAACATTTGTCTTTATGCACAAAAGTTATCAGTAACCAGTTCTTACAAAGGTCTTTTCAGAAATGAGACATGAAACCTTTGGTGACTCACTGGCTTTTTCATTTTTATTTTTTGTGACATGATGTGTAATGGTTGTGCAGTCATAATATTATAACTGTAAATTTGACTTTGGCTTTAAACTAAAACAGCTCACTGCGGGTTGCAGTGAGCTGAGGACTCAAACACTGCAGGTATCCAGCAGTTACATATTTGCTATATATCCTTCACATCTTAAAGGTTTAGTGTTTTACCTGCTCTAAGACAGACGTCAGACAGACAGTCACCTAAAAGCAAAAAAACAATTCAGAGCAATGTAAGCTATAGCAATATTCAAGATTTTTTTATTGCCACTTTAACCTCAGACAGTAGCACAGACACCAACCGTGTTTCAGCATGGAAGTGTTTTGGTGTAAATAGTCTAGTGATGACAAAGTGGCATGGTGCAAAAATACACAATATAGGTCAGAGTGTGAAACACAAGATTGTGCTCTTCTGCTGACAATGGTCTGAAAATTATTTGGTTTGTTTCACTGACTAGTTATAAATTTGACAAATCAGCTTAGCAATATTTTAAAGAAGAGATCTATAAAATGCTAAATGAGTATTTTTTTTCCAACTGAGGAACCTTTTACCAAGGTGTCAAGTATTTATACCAAGCTTATTTTTTTTGGTCATTTTCTTTAGATAAAAACACAAAAATCAGATTTTTAATATATACTATTCATTTTTTTAAATATTCTTTTGCACAAAAGTAAATATGTACCTTTTTCTAACCATGATTTTTATAGCCTTTTGTTTGCATGTATTGTGTGTGTGGTCCACCTGTTTATAGAAGATGTCTTGAGGCACCAGTAGCCTGTTTGTTTAACGCTGCATGCGCTTACGAAGCTGTTCCATTCCACACTCTGTGGTCCTCTAAATGTTTTGACAGCTGGCCCTGATAGTGTACTATTTTAAGGCTGTTGGTGGGTGTGTGTGTGTGTGTGTGTGTGTGTGTGTGTGTGTGTGTGTGTGTGTGAGACTGCTGTCATGTGGGTACATACTGTAAATGTAACGGCCTGTCTGTCTGCTTTGAAGGTGTCAACTTGATAGTCAGTGTTTGACACAGACCTGTCAGATTACAACATTTTATATGATTTACATAGTGCAGATATATTCAGTTCTCTTTAAACAATAAATCAATGTTTTTTAAGATTTTTAACATTTTAATTCTTAACCCAGCTATTTCTAGATAGAAAAATATTAAAGAGATATTCTGGTCATTTTTGAAGTATGATTTTGTGTGAAAGGTTTAAATAATTTATATCTTACCTGTCATAGATGGCTTCCTGACTGGCATCTGTTTGGAAAAGTTAATATCCTACAGGACTGATAAGCTAACATCTAGTTTGATCATAGCCTAATCAAAGTGTATTGCTGCTGTCTAAAAATGACTCCAATCTCCAAAATGTCACAGCAGTTCATACAGCAATGTTTTATAAACTTTCCCACCTCTGTCAGTTTTGTTTTTTTGCCAAAATATTAAGAAATTCCTGCCACACTTGACCCCTGGATGCACCAAAAGGGATACGTTTTGCTGTCAATGCAAAATGAAAAGCTATTCCTCCAAACAAGCGCCATTCAAGAAGCTACAAGACAGTAATTAATCCTAATCTTTGCACAAAAACACACTTTAAATGGCCAATGTGCTGTTATTTGAAAGGATGCTAAACTATTTAAGTTAACATGTCATGGTGTGACATGTTAACTTAAATAGTTTAGCATCACACCTTGGTGCAAGTTAGAATTGCAGTCATGTCCCTCTTCATCCTTGAGAGCCCTAGTATTGACTGGTACTATGTCTGTCAACCCCTCGGGTCTTACTGGGAACCCAGTGGTCGTCTCCACATTAAATATATGGTTTCAGTTTAGAAAGCAATTTAAGTTTGCAGCTCCTTCTATTTTCTCCCCATTATTGAAGAATCATGCCTTTAAACCTGCACTTACTGACCCTGTTTTTACACTGTGGCATGGGAAGGGGCTAAAATGTTTCAAAGACTTTTACAAAGAAGGAGGTTTTGGCTCGTTCACTGATTTGATGGGAGAGTTTAACCTTCCACCCTCACATCTTTTCAGGTATTTCCAGGTGAGGAATTGTGTAAAAGTACTGTTTTCTAGTTTCCCTCGACTCCCACCTGAGCAGGCATGGGACGGACTTTTACAATTGAATCTCTCTCAAAGGTCTTTGATCTCAAGAGTCTATGGCATTATACAATCTTATGATTGTTCTCTAACTACCAAAACAAAAGCGGTGTGGGAGTGTGAATTAGGTTTGAATTTTGAAGATCAATGGTGGGACACCGCGTTACATGTTATTCACAAATCCTCCATCTGTGCTCGCTTGACTTTAATACAATTTAAAGTATTCTTTAGATGTCATTACTCCAAAACTAGATTGGCTCAAATTTTCCCTAACACTGTTGATATCTGTGACCGATGTTCTGGGTCTCCCTGCAATCTTACGCATATGTTTTACTCCTGTCCAGCTCTGGAGAACATTTGGCGGTTTTATTTTGATACTATGTCAAAGGTTCTTTTTAGAACTGTTGATATCTCCCCTCATATAGCAATCTTTGGGCTCCCTGAGAAATATCCCAGTTTTTCATCAATACAACTTGAGGTTCTAGCTTTCACTTCCCTGATGGTGAGACGACTTCTCCTCCTCCAGTGGAAATCTACCACCCCCCCCCATCCTGCACACTGTGGATGAATGAGGTCATGTCTTTTTTGAAAGTTGAAAAAATACGATATTCAAGACAACGTACTCTGGACAAATTCTACAGAAAGTGGCAACCATTTATTGATTTTTTTCAAATCCATCTGACTTCTCCCCCCCCCCCCCCCCCCCCCACTTCTTTCTGACACCCCTTTGTTCCTTGATTTTTATTTATTTTTTTCTTTCTTCTTCACCTTTTTATCTCACTTATTTACCAATTCATTTTAATAATGTCTGTTTCTAAGTTCAAGCTCTGCTGAGCAGCTATCTAGTGGATTATGTATGTTGTAAGATTTTGATGCAGAGATATGTTCTAAGATTTTTATTTTTTATTTTGTTTATATACACTCTTTTGTAACTCTTTATCATCTCACCTTTTACCACAAAATGTAAAAACAAGGTAGTACACAGTTACGACGAATACAAAGTCTATTTCTTGTTACTCTGTATGCATACCTTTAATAAAAATATGAAACAGAGAAGTTAACATGTCATGTTATGGGTGTGTGACAATAAAATATGTTTTCAATACTTTCTTGGCGGATGGTTTTTCATTATTTTTGATTTTATCATCTTGATGTTTTCAGGACCTGCATATCATCTACTGTCACCTCTATCACATGGACGTCCTCTCCCACCTCAGGGAACATCAGTTAAGGTGAGGTCTTTTTAGTTTCATCTCAAAGTGTAGATGATATCCAAAACCAATATTCAGTGCTAACCTTTGAGTTGGATTTTCTCTCTGTAAAACATGGTTTAAATATCCGTTTCCATCTTCAACAATCTATTTTTGTTATTGAACTTTTGTTCAACAAACTGAACTTGAATTTTTTCCTTAGGTTAGTCGTTGTCCTTTATATGTTCATTTGTTCAAACCAGAAATGTTTTGTTATGTGTGTTATATTATGTTATATCTATACTGTGTTATAATGAGGTCCCTTTAGATTGATTCAGTTAAAAAGTGGCAATGACCTTTTTGCCACAAAGGAGGTTTTTAACAGATGACTCACTTGGCTGGTTTCAGTTTCTTTTCCTTGGAGAAAAGAATGATAGATTTTCAGCCAGTGATAAAGATGCACAATCTATAAACAGTAAGACTAAAAGAATAAATAAATTAGCTTTCTAACTCTGTAAAAATGTAGAAGTTGCGCTGCACAAAAAATACAGAGTAGTTAATTTTCCTGCACCAAGTTGACAGACGGTAAAGGTGTTCTCTTAGTTCGGTGCCTCCTGAGGGTAAAAAATGTGGATATGTGACGGTTTGCAAGAGCAAGCAATGTATTGATGTTTCTGAGACAAAGAAGCTAACGTCTTTGGCTGTCTTCTCTCAGGTCGATGTGTACCTCAGCTAGGTATGAGAGACATGAGGCTCACCACATCCTGTTTTAGTAAGTACTAAAGCTCTCACACAGAGCAGAAAACTCACCTGCATTAACCTGTCATTTTATTTCCCTATCTTGTTGCCCTGATTCATAATCACAACATCCTCTGCATTCATATTAGGTAGTTGTTTAAAGCAAGACTTTGTCAAACATATTGATATTCTGAACATTGTGTCATCTGCTTGGTATGTTTTCAGCAAACTCTGATTTTGTTTAGTTATTGGTGTTGTGAGATGAGGTTAAATGACTAAAATTAGTCATTTTAGCATCATAAATCAAGTGAAGTTGGAGGAAAACTTGCGCAGAAGATTAAAAGACAAATGACAGGCTAAGAGCAGGAGGAGAGGGATGGCAATGAAATGAAAAGAGAATGTGGCACCAAATAAAAAGCTGTAATGAGGTTTTATTAAAATCTGAGGAGGAGAGAAAACATGGTGTGAATTTGCTAAGGAGAAGGAGGAAAGAATAGCAACATCAAGAGGGAGGCGAAATGAGAAATGAGCTGAGTGGAAGAAGGAGAACACGAGGTGGATGAGAGATGAGGAGGAAATGTCAGCGATGGAGGGAGGACAGAGACAAATGAAAGAACCAGACAGAAGCTCAACATGTTGATACATTATCATGCTCGCTGGAGTCACATTAGACACTCTGAGGTTTAATTTACCATCAAATAAACACACATTTCCAGCTCTCTTTTATATATTCTCCTCCAGAGGCAAGTTTTAAGCATTTGAACTCAGACCAAAGTAGCTGACATGTTCAATTAGTCTTCAGTTACACACATGAATGCTCACTAAACGGACAGCAGACTAAAGCAATCAAAGTCTCCTCAACTAATCATGTCAGCTGTAGTTTAAACCACCTATCTACAAAAACAAGGATTTTATTTTGGGATTTTCTTTTATCTACTTCTCTTAGAATTGTTGTTTTTCCACACCATATGGTAAATTAACATCGAAATGACTGATAATGACAAAAATACAACCAGGCAACACATTTTGAGGCTTTTATTTGTGTAATTTTCCAGTCCCCCCCCCCCCCCCCCCCCCCCCCCCCCCCCCAAGTTAAAGGTATCCTGAGATATTTTCAGTATTACTTTTTAATTTGCTTTTACATAAAAAAAGACAAAATAAATAATCTTTTCAGTTGTTATGTACAGTATTATCTTTCTATATATATATAATATCATTATTGTTTGTGTCTTTTCCAGTCCAGACAGCATCGCTACCTGTTGGTACATTCTGCTCTCAGGGTCAGTTTTTGTCAAGGGGCACATGCACCTAGCCAGATGCTGGTATGTACCAATGCACACACACATGCACGCCAACACAATCACACACAGATATGCATACAGATATAGAAAACAGAGGTGTATACTGAGAAAGCAGGATTTATCTGAATGGATATCTGAAGCTGCACTATCTAGACAGCTTGTCAGATTGAAGGTGATGTGTGTGTGTGCGTGCGTGCGTGCGTGCGTGTGTGTTTGCTCTTGTCAGATGATGAGAAGGATGACATGTCACTGAGCTGTAACATATTAAACATCAGGTTTTATTAGTGTGTAAGTAAACATTTACACACACATACTTCACTAAACAAATTTAACTTACACCCAAGAGTCCTTTATCAATTTAACATTTAGTACATTTTACCAGATCTGTAACTTTGGAAAAACTATTTTTGATATTTTAGTCAACCTGTCAACCTAATCTGACTGACACCAGCATAAAAGTGATTATTTATTTTAACTAATGGTAGAGAAAGGCACTTTTTTCTAGACTAAATGTGACTTTTTTTGGTTGTGCTGTTCTGGCTCTGTTGTGCTGTTCAGCAGTGATTTCCTTGCTTGAAATGTAATAAGTACAAACCTCCTCCCTTCCTGATAGCCCTGCTCTGACACTTGAGTTCTGAAAGAAAAGTAAACCCATTCTGAGATGGTCCAACTGGCAGGAGGAACACCTCTCACTCTCTAGAGAGAGAGATGTGCTACACTTAGATGCTGTTGGACATCAGCAGTCATTATTTGATTTGATAAACTTCTAACAAAACAACAGGCCATCCTCTAAGGACCAGTCAGAAAGCCAAAAACTACTTAAAATACCTTCAACTGATGTGTTGCACCTGTTTAAACACTGAGTGTGATTAAATGAGAGACCGTAACAGAGATTGCCTGAAGTCAGGCCTCAACTCAGTGATTCCCTTCATTCTGTTGTTACAGTTGGACTGAAACAGAATCAACTTGTGCCAAAAGCTGAAAGGAGAAAGTAAATACCTTCTTTTTAATGGGATCTTGAAGAACTCTGGCCTGTTATAGAACTCACAAATTGCTCACATATTAGAGATGATGGTTAAAGCTTTAAAGACCAGCATGAAGCCATTTAATTACTGCAAGTTGTGAAATGTTTTGAGTGTGTTCTTTTTTTATCAGAAAAAGAAACAACTGATGAATCGCTGCAGATCCCAACAGAAGTTACAACCTTAACAACAGTTGTTAGGTTTTATTGTGGTTTTCAGTTTATCTGCAGATACAACCCCCCCCCCCACCCCTGAGACCATTACAGAGCAATTAGGAATAACAGCTAAACTGCTTTGGGTTATTGAAGATCAGAACCACCAAGAAGTCACACATTAGTTCTTAGAACTAGTGTAAAAATGACTTTTGTTTTGAGGTACTTACAGATAGGTAGAGTTAAATGACGCTGCAGAAATTAGACATTTATCTTCTGTCACAAGTCAATAAAGTTAAAAGCTTGATTTGTCAGTGTTGAAGTAATCTCTGTTTTCTGTTGCTGTTGTGACATTTAGTGTGACTAATTTGACATAAAAAATTCAAGCAGCATTTGTCATCAAAATACTAGGTTATTTGTGCCAAACAGTGCAGGAGTAAAGTGTGATAACGCATTTGGTGACTTCCTTCTTTTTGTGAGCTACTTCCAAGAAAAACTTCTCCTAAATAAGCAGAACTGAAATCAAACGGTAACCGTCTCTCTGTCACTTTTACAGTTGTTGCTGCTGATGCTGTATTTTGTTTAATGATTGAATCTTTTTAAATCTGATATTTGAGTTGTTTTCAAAACAGCTCTTCCTGATACTCTGACTCTACTCACGCAATGTTATTTCCATATATCTTGTCTGTTTTATCCTTTCACACTGTTAGATTGAATAGTACCAAAGGGCAAATTAGCATGACTATTTTTCATTCTTTTAAAAAGATTTTTTTTCAAAACTTTTCACATGTTTCTTTAGTAACAGCAACAGTCACAAACCACCAACTGATTGACAGTAGCAGAAAGTACTTGGTCCTATAACCCCAGGGCAGTTTGTGGATGTTTGTGTATGTGTGTATGCATGTGTGTGTGAGCGTGTGTTTCCAGTTTGGTTCACTTAATCAAGTGAAGGGTGGGGGAATTTTAGTGCCCTGCAAAAACTGGATTGTGTGTGTGTGTGTGTGTGTGTGTGTGTGTGTGTGTGTGTGTGTGTGTGTGTGTGTGTGTGTGTGTGTGTGTGTGTTGTAGCTACTAGTAGCAGCATGGGAGTTTGGAAAGGGTCACAGAGGGAGCTAATGGGGGAGTGGTGTGTGTGTGTGTGTGTGTGTAAGGAATGCGGAACCCCTGGCAGAGCAGTGGATGGCCATGTGTTCATGAGCAGCCTGCCCGCCTGGAGCCCAGAAGCACATCCAGGCAGGAAATGAGCAGACTACATACTCACTCACTCACACACACACACACCTTGTTGGAGCCAGCACACAGACTGAAGTGAACAGAGAGAGTGAGAACACACTCCGTCCTCTGTTTTAGACTAACCAAAAGCCTGATAGTCAGCTAGTTCTACTTTTAGAGGAAATGCCTTCCTTTGACATGTTGGAGCATGTAACAAACCTTCGTGGATCTGATTCTGGATTATTCCAAAGTTAAACTTTTCCTCCTCCTCTTTGTGGATAATATGCTCTATATCAGAAGGAGAACAAAGACGTGGATCCACAGTAAGCCTGTTGCTGGTTAGTAAAGTTCTTTTTCCCCCCCTGCTCTCTATCTGGCTTTTGAGTTACTAGTTAGGACATTTTTTTAAAACTCCCTCTCTTTTTCTTTATCCTCATCCCGGCATTTTTCATTTCCTGCCTGCCATCGCTTAAACAACTGGAGAGCATGGAACTCCCTGAGGCACTGTGGCAGGATAACTGAAAACCACTGGGCCTCTTAGCTCTAAAAACACAGCACCAACTTCTGTGTGCTGTCCTTTTTTATCAGCACAGATTATTTTAAAGAGAAACAGTTCTCTTTTCCACATTAAAGCCAGTAGTAAACACATCTTAAGGGCAAACGGTCTGTGCCAGCAGAGTTTAATCAAAAGCTGATTATGGGATGTTATTGATGATGAAGGGGAAAATGAGGAAATGGAAAAAAAAAAGATTTTATTTGTCAATAAAAACTATAAATTCCTCTGAAATCTGTTTTTTGTATGTTGTTGCTGTCGGGCTTAAACCTGGTATCTCTGTTTTTCAATGTTTTTATGTTTTTACATAAATTAGCATTATTGGTCATCTGCATCTGTCAGATTTTATGGATGACTTTTCAATGAAAAGTGTAAAAAAGAGCTTATTTTTGTAAAAGAAACACTTTTTTTTATTTCCTGAAAAGTTCAAATTTTGGAGATACAAGGCTTTGACCTGACAGTGACAGCAGATGAAAACAGTTTGTGAATTAAAGGGCAACAAAATCAGAATATGAGAAAAAGAACTTTATTCCTAGTGTGTTTATAACTAAATTATCTTCTTGTTTGCTTCCTCACACCCCTAACAGAACTGCTTATCTAAATCTTTTGATTTTGCTAGAACTCGTCATTCTACATTTAAATGATGATTCCAATGAGATAATCTACAGATTTGGGCAAAGAATGTAGGTTCAGTAATGTGTCAGCTGTTATCTGTCTTTGATGATACCTTTGCTGGCTGTGTTGAGAAGCAGCTGTTGATGCGGGTATGTTTCAGACAAGTAGTCTAAATGACCCACAGCATCATTCTTTGCAGTCTGGTCTGTCAGGGTTTGCATTTTTAATGGTGTTCTAGCTATTTTAAACCCCAAAAAACATAAAAACAGCTCTCCTGTCTTTAATATTTATGTGTAAGTCAGCACTGTCATTGTGAGCGAAACAAGTGTTAAGAATTGTGCAAATAATTTATGTATCCTAGAGTTTAGTCTGTGGTTTGTGTTCAAAATGTTTTAGTTATTATTAACCTGGAAACATGGTGACAAATTAGTAAACAACTATGTTTTGCTAGATTTTTTTATACAAAATAATGAAATGTTCCTATGAGGTAAATTAAATTACCTTAACAGTGCAGAAGTTAAGTGCTTTTTTTTTTTGTTTAAAAAACTTTCCCAAGGCTCAGAATTTAGAAAATGCAGTCTGTTCACCTATGGCATGTTTTGCTGATAGTGGCTTAGAGTAAAAAAAACAAAACAAAACTCATTCCGTAAATGAATTTAAGCCAACCATGCAGCTGGAGTAGTTATGTAGAAAAGCAAGTTTTTCCATCAAATAATTCAAACCTTGCCTCAACTTTTACTGCAACACAACACTTTATAGCAAATTCTTTTGTGAACAAGTGCAGACTGCAAAATAGGAAGGACTTTTACACAACATTCACACAACGAACTAAAACGGAATTATCATGAAAGTATTTTGAACACATTTAGTCATTTTATAGATAAGCATAAATAAAAAATGTGTAAAAGACTTGCTTCTTTTACATTTGGAAAATGAACTAAACTGCTTCGTGTCACCAGATGGTGGGGGTATAGGAGACATTTTGTTTTTGTTCTTGTTTGTTCTAAAGGAAAACAACAACAGATTTGCAAGACCTTTTAAAAACAAGTACACTGTGGTGTTATCATGTCCTCGAAAGATAATGCCAGAAGCATGAACAGACTTGTGATATCTAATTTCTATTTTTACTAAAGTAGGTTTTTGTTCTTTAAGATCTTCCTGGTAGCTCAAAGAGCTGCAGCTGTCACTGGACCAGGGCTGAATGTCTTCTCCCCTCAGACAACTTGTTTTTAGAGAAAAGTCATCACCTATTGAAAAACAACATTAGTCTGAGATGAGATTTTAATTAACATTAGGTACTTTATCAAAACTTTACACAAGTAAATGTTGCCAAGAAAGCAGTAAACGTTTCCATTTTTAACAGGGATTACTGTTGATAAATTATTTATTCTTATAAACGATTGCATCGCATTTAGATTGTAGGTCATGTGTCCGTCTCAGATAATAGCATTGTCTTCATATAAGTAAGGGTCGTAAGTAAGGCTTGTATTAGTTGTATTAGTTTCAAATGAAAATTATTGTTGTTTTTTGGATAGTTTAGGTGCACTTTGATGTAATCAGACAGGAATAGATATTCTTACAGCACACTGGAGTCATTTGAACTTTCTAATATTTTGTCATGCATCTTGCATTGTGTTTGGTAAACCTTGATCTAGTTTGGGTCTGTTTCAGTTCTTATTTTCTGGTTCACTCAAAGTGTTTTTTATTTTTTTTGCAAAGAGACAAGCTTTTTAATATATGGTATGAGCTCTGGTTTAGATATTTTAAAATGGGGTTCAGTAGAAAGGTTATCTTACTGTTGTAGATAGCTTTTTGAATGACCTCAGTTTGGTGAAAGAGAGATTAGTTTTGACCAAACAGATGAGGTAATGTTTATCTTGGCCAGTGCCACAGTAGATTGTTGTTGTCTTAAAACAACTCTAATCTTAAACATTTCAAAGTGTTTCATGCTAATCCAGGTCGATAAGTTTTCACACAGATTTAAATGTTGCACTATACTTTTATTTAAAAATAATTCTTTTTTGTTGTTACATAAATTAGCTGTCTGTAGCATTTCTGGTTCGGCACTTCCCGTCCAAATTCCATAATTTCATACAGTATTTTTGTAGGAATAACGATTTAATAAGAAACTAAGGGCAGTGCTAATGTTTATAAAAGATTTGAGAGGATTTGCATGAATGGAAGTAATTCACTTTGTAACTGGACCCATTGACTAGCTGTTAGCTTGTTTGTCCGATTACAATAAATGTCAATTTCTCCAAACTGAGGTTGTTCCTAGAGCTATTGACAACGGGTAATAAAAGGTATTTTTTTGCAACCTATTTACAGAAACTCTTTAAAAAGAACTGAATATTCCTTTAATGTGGGAAGTTTGTGTCTGACATTAAAACAGTTCCTCTTGTGAACTTCCATTATTTTTTGAACATGAACGCTAATGCAAACAAAACAGTTCCCTACAATTATGAAACACATTTCCTGTCTTTAACCAGCTAGTTATTTGGTTATTTGGTTGAATAGTCAGTGCCACAAGATTTAGCAAATCAAGTTTCTGCCTTACTTGACAATCTATTAAAAAAAAAAAAAACCCTGATGTAACACAGTGCACACCTTTAGATAATTATTTATTCCTACATGATTCTTGATTTATGCTTCAAATATTTACAGCAGCTTCTTCTGTATTTTTCATTTAGAATAAAACCAAGAAGATTTTAACCACAACTGTGATTGTTGTTAAAATGACATTTTTACTTTTTCTCAGTTTATTTTGTGTTTTTTTCCAAACCGTAAACTTACATTTGTCTTGTTGAGCTAAAGACTCTTGTTGTGGTTTTAGTGGTTTGCCTGATTTCTGCTTCCAGACACAGATTCAGACCAGCTGACAGACAGGTATCACATTTCAGTTCAGTCAGAACAGCAGCATCGTTTGTGGGCACACACACTGTTTTTCACAAACAGTTGAATCAAGGTTGTTGATTTTTCTGCTGTTGTGGATCGTGCAATCATTCAAAAAAAAAAAAAAAAAACACAGAGTTAGACACACAGGATGCATACAGTAAATACGTAATCTACAGCCCTCCGTTCTGCTCAAGGTTATTTATCAAGCTGTAAGTCTCCATTGTGTCTTTACACAGACCGTCTCACCACCCTACACATAGACACATGGACTGAAGACACAGCCTTGGCAGACTTTTTGGAGGTCTGACAGGGAGCAGGCGTCTCGCCTCAATGGAGTGTAGAGAGATCTGTCAGAGTCAGGCTGACCTTCAGGCTGAGAGACGTCGACTGCTTTCCTCCTTTACAAAACTCTAATGTTCATGTTCTGTTCTGTATAAATTTAGTGAAATTAGTTGATTTAATCACCAAATAATTTGTTTTGATTGGTTTAAAAGGTCTAGTCTAATTGCTCAAAAATGTAAATACAGTTTTGAGCAAATAAATTAAGGTTTAGAGAACCTTAGAGGGGATTCAACTGGTGGATCTGCCCATGTCAGCAAACAACTTGCACCCTGAGGGGTCATCAGCAGATGCCAGGAAATCCTTTGCTCTTTTAGGAATGTTTTCTGCAGCTGACTCTGGCATGTGACCTCACTGAAGAAAGGCAAGTATCAGCTGAATTCCCTAAGAACCTCCCAAGATAAAGATAAATCAATTTAGTGTTGGTGAAATAAAAAAAATGCAACAAACATGCTGAATGCATTAGTACAGAGTTAAATATCAGTGTTAAAATGGTAATAAAAAGAGAAAACTTTATATAAAGAAGCACTGTACAAATATTCTTAGCACAGTCAAGAAGCGATCAATTTCCAGCTATTTATGTCATTTTCCAAATCCAGCGGATATGGATTATTTCGCCTTCAATGGGTCTCACACAGGCTTTGATTTTTGCATTTTTTCCACAACCTTTTATCATTTCCTGGAATATCTGCCAGAGGATAAACTGAGTAATATGTAAAGAGGACTTTCATCATTGTTTCTGTCATTAGAGCTCATTATAAAGACAGACTTGCATCAGAGTCCTAAATCAAGGGGCTGACTTTGAGTAATGTCTGTGTCGATGTGGAGCTGCAATTCAGGACGAGATAAAAGTTTTTCTTTCCTTTTTACTCTGGAAATAACCAGCGGTAAGAGGAGGAAAGGACAGGATGAAAGAGAATGTAGAATGAGATGTGGAGGGAATGAAGGAAAACAAGTACAATTGGATACAAAAGGGAAGCATAAGGGAAAAAAAAGGCAAAGATGCCCACAATGAATGGATTTATGTAAGTTGGTAGAAAAGGATACATAGAAAAATAGCCCTTAAAGGGAATGAATTTCTTAAGAACGGCAAAAAGAAAATAGAAAACCAGGAAACCAAAGGTCAAGAGAACAAACGAGGTTGAGGCAAAAATACTGGAGGCAACAAGTTGTTTAAGAAAACAAAAAGATGCAAATCAGGGAAACTAACACACCATTTTCAAAACAGTGTCGAAGCTTAATCAGAAGAATGACGTTAGAGTTGGTTTTTTTTCCAAAAACAGCATCCCTTAAATAAAGCTGAGTCGCCTCTTTTACTTGTGAGACATGTTGGCAGTCCTATCTGTTTCCAGGATTCACCACACACCCCATTGAGCTGTTTTGACGGGGGATCTCTACACACGCACACACTTTCTCCACAGTGCATAAAAACCACGAGTAATTGCTGAGTGCATAAACAATGTCCTTCACAGCAGGAGGGATTTTTCAAAAGGAGAAATGCCTCAAATTTCTAATCCATTCACAATACTTCTTTTGACTTTGGGATGTGGATAATCTTTTTTTTTCTTTACGTAACAGACATTTCTCACATGAAAACAGACGTTTAGAAAGGCATACATTCTGTTGAATCTATAAAATTGACTAAAACTTTGAACAAATGTGTTCTGTCTTTTTTTTTTCCTCACATACTGTATATGCATAAATATAAATGCACAGGGAACATTTGACTCTACCTTTTAGCATATTTACAGTTATCTAAAAAGCATTATGTTAAGATGGACAGAGAAATAATGAAAGCATGTGCCCATATAAATACTGTTTTATAAATGTCACTGTAAAATGTATTGTATTCAAACTGGTTGTTTTTATAGTAAGATATGACAACATTTGTTGGCATTTCTTTTTCTATTGAAGTTTGTTCAAACTGATTGTGTTTTGAGTTTAAACATTTGAATGTGTATTTATTCAATTTTTTTTCTTCCAAATGGAAAAATATAGCAGATCAATTTCCAGCTCTTATGTGCAAAAATTATTAAGGACTAACTTTGACTTCATCAGTGTCTTCATCAGAGTCTGGCTGAACACAGGGTAGAGACAGGTGTTTATAACAGATCTAAAACAGGTTGGAAAGGAAACAACCCCATTGGTTCAGTCCACAAGAGGGTGGGTCAGATAAATTGATGGACATGCATAGATAGTCTATCGTAAACCATTTATAGTTCCATTTCTTCACCATTTGCCAAACTACATCATAAACTGTTAGCCATATTAAAACATTTATACCCTCCTATTTAGAGATGAGCCCTAAAAATGGCCTCTAGCCTCTGATGGTTTAGTATTATACACTCTTATAAATAAATATGTATATATAAAAAAAGAAATAAGCATTTTTATTCTTCTTAAGATGTTGTGGTTGCATGTAGGGCTGGCTTCACTCGTTGTTGCACTGTGTGCACAATGAGAGAATGCAGTTGCGTGTCTGTATTTTTTGTAAATGCTTTACTGGATGGATGCAAACCAAGCAGAATCAACCAGATACAACATAAAAATATTTCTGCACAAATGTCTTCCATCCCAATTATACTTAATGTACTGAAACTTGATGGAGTGATTCTTAAAATCTAGTATTTTAGTTTTTTCTGTTGTATTTTAGGGGAAGACTTGTTTTCACTTAAGAGAAAGTTCTCTTCACTCTGTACAGCTGTTCCTTTTCCTGTAGTTGAAGACATTCATGGTCTCAGTATCATCTTACATTTAATGCTAGTCCAGCTCAATGATTTGGGCAATTATTGTAATTTAAGGGCCTGTAATGCTGGTGTTTGTCTGTGGGTGGGCGACTGTGATTAAATGCATCTGTCACTGCTGTCATTTTGAGCGAATTGCCTCATCCCATCTTTGGGTATGTGTTTTTATTTTTTGTTTGTTTTATGCTGATGTATTTTTTGTCTTTGTGCGCTTCCTCCGCAGTTTTGGCAGGCAGCTGGGGGGCAGGCGAGGCTGTGAATGCATCACTTTGGAACCATCAGAAATGATTGTGGTGAGCGTGCATGCTATATTTCTCTTTCTCCTTGTTCTAGACTTGCTCTCGCTCCCAGAACACCTCACATTTATCCTCCCACCGCTCCCTTCTCTGCCCTTTGATATTAGTCCTGTTTTTCATCTTTATTTTATGTTTTTATTCCTCTTTCCCTTCATTTTTTTTCCTGTACATCATTTTCCTACTTTTTTTTGCTCCCTTTCCTTCTGTCTCTGCAATCTCTGGAATAATGTTTAAGTATTTAAAAAATATTGGCGCACTTTTCCACAGTTTTCTTTAGGAAATTGTTCATAGTGTTGCTTTTATTTACAGATACATTGCTACTAATCATCTACTTGCTTTCTCATCTCTGCTTTGTCAGTTATAATAATAAGTCAAAGATTTGCATCATTCGAAGATTAGATTCACATTAAAGCATTTTTTGTTGTTGCAGGATTAAGACCCATTTTTGCTCTTTCTTTGGGAAGAGTTTGATTATACCACCTGTCTCCTCTCATTAGATCTGATTGGCTAACTTGGAGTTGATGTGGTGGAAAACGTGTAGCATACGAATGATGGTACTGATAATTAGAATATTATAAATAAGTTGAAGAATTTGTTGGACATTCTAGTTCCACAGTTTCCACTTACTTTCTTTATTGGTGCCAAAATGTTGATTAAAGTATTAAATGCAGAAGTCTTCCATGGCAGAGCTCTGTCCTTCACTACAGAGCTTAATGTTTCCTATCTTCCCATCTTATACACTTCAGTTTTTTGGCTTCTTTTACATTTACATCAATGTTGTTACATTTAATTGATATTTGCAAAATGTTTTTAAAATTGTTTTCAAGCTTTTATGTAAAAATACACCAAATAATTCAGCTGGTGATCAGAATCAGCTTGATTGACTTAATCCGTGACTGGCCATTCTGAAACTCAGGAATCAGAATTGTATTTTTTCAGTCCTTGAATGCACCATTGCTAAGCAGCAGTCAAAAACCTAACATTTTTACTGGTCCATGAACTCTTCATTGCTAAGCATTAGTTCATGCTAGCAATAACAGATCTTCCAGGTGGAAGTAAATCAGAAATTTAAAAAAGCATCCCGCTAATATTAGTGCTTTTTAGATAAATTATAATCTGGCAAAATCAGTAAAGATGGGTCAGAGCTGTATAGGAAGCTGGTCTGTATTGGGCCTCAAAACCAGAATCTTTTATGCAGTTTTATTTTTATGTGTTTGATATTTAAGTTTTGTCTTTGCTCAGTAAAGCAGTGTATTTAACCTGAAATGTGCTATTTAAAAAAGGTAAAGTAGAGGAAGTGAAATACATCTGATGCTGATATGTACAAAACTTTCATCAGTTTGCGTCTTTCCAGATAGCAGTCTTGAAGTGTCACATTATGAATAAACACCTTGAGTTGTTGAAGAGTTTTGTGTCTTCTAAAATGTATTTTTGGGGAGGCAGTGGGAAGCTCCTTTTTCCACCAGTGTGATTGTCATAAAGGTGCCAGAGTAACTGGACACACAACCCTTGCATGTGTGCAGAAAAATTTGTTGAATTTTGTGAAGTTCTGAAAACAGACAACATTCTTTTAGTTGTAGATTTTCTAAAATAAGATTTCAGTGTAAGGTCATCAAAACTTTGAAAACATTAATGTTTATTATTTATGTTTGAGGTTTCAGTGTCCTCTGACACCTAGGTGGCATGTAGCTCAGTATGCAGAGAGGACATCTGGTAATTAGAAGGTCGCTGGTTCAAGTAATGGGAGAGCCTGTATGAAGATGTAAACCTTTAAAATTTCCATTATTTTTTCTAAAAAATGAACTGTCATTACTGTAGCCAAGAGGAAATGATGAAACCTTTTCATTAGATGGACTGTCATCTTGTTTACCCAAAACTGAGGCAACAAAATGTAAGACTTGCATGTAAACTACTGAAAATGTCACTTTCACCTCCAGTCTTGCTTAAACAATAATGAAAGTGTTTCTGTTTAGTGTTCATGTTGGGTCTCAAATGGGAAATTTCTTCTCATTAACATGAAGTTATGCTTCTTCTAAAGTTGAAAATGATAGAATTAGAACATCTGAAAGAGGCTTGGACTCTTTTTTAACTGGACTGTTTACTCTCAGATACTACCCCCACAAGTCAACAACAAAGGCCCAATTAAGCCAATAATATCGTTTTGTATATAGTTTTTAATATTTGTAAACCGTTAGAATCGACTAAATCCAAATTTCAGCTGTACAATGAATTCTAAAAATAGATCAGAACTGAATAGACGTTGACTGGAAAGAAGGGAAAACAAATGCATTATAAAAACAGAGAAAAAAAAATCAAAAGTAGACAAACCCAGGAAAAGATAAAGAATAAGAAATTTATGATATAAAAGACAGATAAAGGTAGAATGAAAGAAGGGAAAGAACACATTAAGTGAGAAGAAGAACAAAACAAATATAGAAAGATGAAGAAAATTCATAAAAGCAAAGGACATGGTGAGTTAGACAAAAAATGGGCCACTGTAGCTTAAAGATGGAGAATTTAACCAAAAGTCTTTAATCAGCTGTTCACTGGAAATGAGGTGTGCCAGGAAATAAAGACAAGAACAAAAATTCTCTTTGTTCTCTCACATTTAAAGACCTCTGACAGGAAAACTGGACTCAAAGTGGAGCTGTGAGTCAGTTTTCATTTCACTGCTTCACCCAGTGACTCGTGTTATCTCCTCTTATCATTTACACAACTTAGAAGGCTGTTGTCTTGTGACGAGAAATTCCAGCGGTTGCTTTCTTTGTGAATAAAAGTCACTCTGATGTTGAAGCAGCCTTGAGGCGTGTTTGACCTGACAGCAGCCCTGAAGAATGCACACACACCCTCGCCCGTGTATTTCCAGGGACATCAGATTCTAAGTTTCCTCAAAGGTTTTCCACAGAGGAAGAGGTTTTATAAGGGCAATGTGCTCTTTCAGCAATATATTTAATCCTAAACTGCCCCTCTTGGCGTATTCAGAAGCTATTGAAGCAGTAAAAGAGAGCAGTGGTGCTGACCATCTTAAAGGTTTGGGTGATGCTGTTTAAGTGTAAAACAGGGGTTTTCAGGAGACTAGCCAGCTTGTATTGGAGCAAAAAATTAAGCCAATTAGTGCATTCGTGTAAAAAAAAAAAAAAAAAAACCTGGATTAATTAATGTACAGAATGTATTAAATCATCCAATGTTTATGTCATCCTGGTTCAGTGGAAAGATGTTCGTATCAAACAAATCAGCTGATTAGAAATTGAGAAAGAGGTTAAAATGTTTTTCTCCATCTGCACTTGCAAGTGTTTGCATGTAAAGGCGATGGTGTAGAGGATGCATAGGTAAAATATACAGAATAGTCCATTTGGAAACTCATGTTATTCACCGGCATTGATCTGTAATATTTCCACAAGCAAAGGCATAACAATGCAAGGTAATTCTTTGGAGCTTACTCATCAGACTAACTGGAACCAAACAACAAAGTACAGCTCATCAGTTTGGAACTGCTCCATTCTAGTCTGATCATAATTCTGTGGAAATCTCTCAAACAGAAATGGAGTCTATAGAACACAAGAACAACATCAAAAACAATAATAATTTAAAAAAAAAAACGGCCTATTCAACAAACTGGTTTCATTGAGATTTTCACTTATCTGGCTCAAATAAAGTCTTGATAAAATTTATTTTAACTCCCAACAATGGTCTAAGACAGTAGTGTCCAATTCTGCTCCTTGAGTGATGAGGTTCACTTTTTTTCTTCTTCTTCTCCTCGAGTTGTTTCCCTGTTCCAACACCGACTCTGAGGTTGATTTACCTGTTCAGCAGAAGTTCTGATTAAGCCTGTTAATCAGTTGTTGATTAAAACCAGGTGTATGGATCAGAGAAGCATCTAAAACGTGCAGAACTTTGTCCCTCAAGGACCAGGATTGGACACCACTGATTTATAACCAAATAAAAGCTTCAATATCTTCATTATAATTTGTACATTTTACTTTCATCTTGCAGCATTTGAAAAAAGTAGCTAGAACACGAACATTTCTTTTGATCTGTTCCAGTTTTATATTGACATTTTCACCTGTCTGTGATGATATTCATTTTTACGAGTACAAAGAAAGCGATTCACTGGATTTTTAAGCAAACAAGTCTGTGTGTGAAACATTTCAAAATAAAATCACACCTTTTCTCTTTGACTAAAGACAAAGCTTTCAAATTTTCTGTCAGATGGTTCTCTCGAGGGAAAGCTTTGACATAGTACAGTAATAGAGTCATGTAGATTTCAATCACCAGTGATTATGTTTTGAAAATAGAGTGGAAGAGCCGTGCTGGGAATGACAATAGCTGACAGAGGTAAATTACAACATGTCTGTTAGCCAAATATAAGAAAAGGTACCATCAGTTTGACTATAGTGGTTCATTTTTTTGTGCAAGAAAGAAAAAAAAGAACGTCAGTAGCAGAAATTGCCAAGAAAAAGCAATGATAACAACTAGACACAAGCATTCATTCAGATAGACACTGCTTGATGAGCACATAAACACACAAGAGCAGGAGAACTGTGGTCTAGTCACGCTGTACTGCAGCCAATCAGCTAATTGGGGCCATGGGAATAGTTGAGAGAATGTGATCTGTGGCTGCTGACATGACTCTGGTCACAGGATGGACAGGAGTGACATTCACAGACTCACAATGTTTCTGTGTGTACATGCTAGGAGTGGAAGGAAACAAACCAAAGACAGGAATTACAAAAAACAAATCATTAAAAAGGTTAGGTGACGCACGCTGACTGGACAACTATCAGATGGAGAGGAATGTAAACCGACAGATGAGTGGACGTGAAGTTATTCGCCTACGTTTCTAAATACAGAGGAAACAGGAAACTTGGTCAGTTTACTGCAGTAACTTGTGATCTCAGAATAGATGGGACCTATGTACAGCTGAGCTGCATAAGATGCACACAATGAAAGAAAAACATATCGTAAACATTGAAGTGTGGCACATTTCTAACTTTCCCCTGTAGAATATCTTGTCCGCTAACCTTCAGGCTTATTGTCTCACGAGGCTCATTAAAACACAAGACGAGATGACATTTTTGGCTGTGAGAAGAGACTTGTCGATACAAATACTGACCCCTTTTACACTGTTATTTAGTGGTTTATAGAAATATTCCTCCCATTTGTTTCAAAGAACATCACACAGTGTTGTAGTTAGTGTGTATTGTAGCAAAACTCTCTCAAATATGATCGTTTTTTGTTGTGTTTTTAACTTATTGCTGCTCCAGAGTCCCATTTCAACACTGACAGAAAATCTTTGAGCTTGTTTTTCTCTTTTTCTTCTTATCGATTGACAAGTTTGTTATAACTGAGCTGTGATGGTTTAAGTATATTGAATTGTTTTTGGGTGTGTGTGTGTGTTGCATTTGAAACTTTGACTCTTCTACATTCCTCTGAGCACAAACACAAGAGACCCCATCATGAGTTCTTATATAAAAGACGCCTATGAATGCACATGACTGACCTGTGGAGACAATGCTCCACAGTTCCTAACAAAGAACCTGTTTATGGTATAAATTCACTGTGACAAAGTTGTAATCTCCAGCACTTGAGTGCCTTTATCACATTGTCAGCTTAAGGGAGGGGGAATCAAAGAACTGGAGTTTATTATCAGATATTACCTAAAAATAATCCAAAGGAAAAAGACTCTATTTTGGACAAACGAGATTATGATCCTCCATCATTTCATGAAATATTTATGAATTTTAGTAAAAACAAATGCGATAAGTACAAACTAAAAGACAAGCCAACAGGGAGTGTGACAATAAAAATAGCCAAGAGAGATGTAAAGAATGAGTGCAAGTAAGTAAAGCTCAAACACCATAAACTAGGCGTTCCTATTAAAATAAAAAAAGGCCAAATAATCCAATCAGCCTTCTGCATGAAGGCAAAGACGAAGGTCAACAACCCACATTAATGCACCAATAATGACATGATTATGCAGGATTTAAGTTCTTAGTTTGGTTTTTAATAATTGCAGTTAATACGTCTCTGACTAGCTGTCTTGTCATTTTAAGGATGATCAGATCGTAGATAAACAACCCTTTTGTTCAGAGTTTGAACATAATTTTTCATAAAGTAATGCTGAAATTTGTTTTAAAATGCCTCCAAATTCAATACATTTTCTATAAAAAGCGCCAGTTCACAAAAGGCATCTCAAAGCGCTGCACAAAGAAACAAATATGAATCATTTCAGGTCCAGATTCGCCCACTGATTGCAGTAAATGTAATTCAAGTAATATAAAACAGAGTGAAAAGGAAAATAAAACTAAATGAGTTCAAACAACATGGTATTGTCTTGTGAAATCAAAGCTGTAAGTTTAGTACCTTTTTTGTAAACAATTTGATCATTACTGACATAATAGGGCTATTGACTTACTATTATGTAACAGGGAGGAAAACAAATTCCTCCTTTAACAGCCAAATAGCACAAAAAGTCTGCAGGGAATGAGTTCTATAGCCGGAATCTGTGTTCTCAGTCTTTTTTTTTCTGACTGCTGAGGATATTTGTATATTTACGGCTTCCTGGAGGAAACTGTGGGCTGAGTGTATGCTCTGTGTGTGTGAGACGGTGCTACAAGGCGAGCATGTGAGTGAGTCTGTCAGTAAGCCACATGTTGAGCAGCTGAACTCTGCCTTGAACTCTTCGCTCTAACAGTTCTTGCCAAGTTTCTACCAAAAACAGACTCATCGCTTTTATAAGGACCTTTTCTGTTTGCTTCTTTTTGATACTTGATCCTTGCTTTTCTTCTATTCTGGAAGATATCTCACGAGGATGTAATGTCAAGGGATCCCTCAGGATTATCGTTTTAAAACTTTTGGACGGAGCACTGTTATTCATCGCCTGTATTGAAGTGTTTTCTCATTGTTTTTACCCCCTCCCGTGTGGTATTTCCTGCTTTTATGTGTTTTTCTGATCCCGTCCTTGAGTCCGGATGAGTGTGCTCCGTTGGCACCGTCTCTCTGCGCTCTGGAAGAACTGGATGTTCAACCAGGAGCCTGCAGAAGAGCAGGGTCACATCCCAGAAGCTCCAGGACATGAAGAGGAGCCATGTATAAAGGAAGGAAATACATTTAAAGATGGCAGTCCAAGTCTTCAGAGTCTAACAGGAGTTGAGACACAAAATGTGGATTATGAGACTCAGAACCTGGAATTTACAAATCTAGATGTGGTTCCTAAGATCCAACAATGTGAACTACTAAAATGCAGCTGCTCTGAGCCTTGCTCTCAAGTCTCAAACTGTGTGGATCGGTCACTCAGCTGTCCTCTCACTTCTGCAGATTGTGGGTGCAAATCCCATAGAACCTTTCATTCTGAGGAGAGTGTCGGCTGTGTATTGCAGGTGGAAAACGGCAGCGAGGGGGACGACAGCTTCCTGCAGAGAGAGGGGCCCCAACGGCGATCCAGGCGGCGGTTTAGGAGGGTAAACCCCAAAGGAGAGCGGGAACTTATCACAGACGGTCAAGAACCCGCCAGCTACAGCACGGTATGAAGAGACACATAATCAGCTTCACAGGCTAACGCTTACCCTCTTTAAAGACCTGCTAAAAGGAGTCTTTAAAACATATACAATTTTTAAATGCTCTGACTTCCTGTCTAGTTTTCAGTCTCAGCAGTGACTGAAAGTATCTACTGTTCTTTTTCTGAGTTTTTATATGTATTTATTGCTGGTAGACACACGAAGGTATTGTTTTATTTAAAGTTTATTTTTTCTTTTAGAATAAAATCATTATGTTTTATAAGCAGATTACAGAATATAAGGTCTGTTACCAAAAGACAGTTTACTCCTGTTAAACATCTTTCCTCATTAGTGTAACTAATGTCATGTCACTAAAGTTTAATATAATAAATATGGAACTGTGTTTATAGTCAAGGTTCCTCTGAAGGCCAGCTGATACTTGTTGGGTTAGTTGGATCTTTCTACCACAATTTCTGCATAAGAAAAGCATTCAAACTGTGTACAGTATGTCCCTGATGTGAGGCTGAGTTTCCCTCTCTCTGATAGGATCACCGAGGCCAACATTGTGTCAGTTACAGTTTCAGCTAATCATCAGAAGCCACACTTTGCCCCCCCCCCCCCCCCCCCCCCCCCCCCCACACACACACACACACGAAAGCTCTCGCACAAAAGCAGCTGCAGATTGCAACACACACTTTTCCCAGCACCCACAAAACTCCCTGGGGCATCGCAAAGGGGCTTAATGGAGAGCTTAAAAGTGTCCTCTGTCGACCCTACCTGCCTCTGCAGTCTCTTGGTGATTGTTCCACTTTTTAAAATTACATTTCTAGCCTTCAGCGACACCAAATCCCACCACATTCTAGTCTGCGACTGCATTTTAATATGTAAAAGCCTATCCCCTCTGATGAGTTGCAAAGAAGCTAAACAAAGACAAAGGTCCTGAAAATCCAGAGAATTGGTAAAAGGCTTTGGGATTAATCCGAGTCGAGTAGAAAAGCAGGAGGAGCTTAAAACGTGTGAAAAAACATCATAGTCACAAATGGTTATTGTGCTTTGACACGAGTTGGACTCTTGACTTGCATTGTAACACCATAGCTTGCTAGCTTGTGCTAATTTAAGTTTCACATGTTTAAACACTTGGTGTTTGCATGGTTCCTGTTTTGACTTTATCCTGTGTCTCTTCTTCTTTTACATGCTTGATGGTGTCTTCATCCTCAGCAATATGTCAACAACAAGGTAAGAAGCAATAAAAATGAGGCTCTGCCTGCATCGGTGCTTCCGTCTCAAAGTATTTTGACATTAATCAGCATTTGTCTGTTGACAAGTCCAGTGTATGTGTATGTGTGTGTGTGTTGATAACTGTAGAGATAATTCATTCTGATTCAGACACCTGTTGTTTAGAAACACACCGTGTTGAGAAAAGCAGGTCATTTTGATGTTGCCACACACATGCAGTCACTCTTGTCTGATGTCACTGTTGGTGGCACACAGGAACAGGGTGAAAACCAGGGGGTAACGAGGTGCATCCTGGGAACTATAGCAGGTTGCTTAACCAATCAAGGATTGTTTGTTTGTTTTTTTACTATGACAGCTGCATTTTACTGAGACCAGTTTTTGTGACTTCTGATGGAATATGTTTAAAAATTTTCCCTTGGCATTCCTGAGAATGAAAATCTGATTATTTTTGATTTGGGCCCTTGGTGGACAGTTTTTAAAATATTTTCTCAACTTACTACAGTTGTTAAATTAACTACAAGTAAGTTTTTTGTCTCATAAATTACAATGAGATTAACATTTCCATGCTCTATGCTCCATAAGAAGCATTAATTTTCAGGCAAAAATAATCCTTATCAATTACTTACAACACATCTCACTACAAACCTCTTTATAATCAGTTCAGTCATCAGCCAATAAAGTGATTTTCTATGAAATGGATAAATCTGCATGTTAACAATGTAATTAGAGCCACAAAAGTTCTCTAAATTTTTCAGTGCGTTTGTATTTTATAATTGAGCTTGAGCAATTCCTCATTCTTGGTGGAATTACAGGAGTTTCCTACTTGGTTTACACACACAAACATTCTGAACAGAACTGTAGTTCTGGTAGTGGATCAGAGGATGTAGTTTGGCGGTCTTATTGAACCTTAATAGCATCAGTAATCCATTATCACTTCTCTGTGCTGGTGTCTGGTGTTTCTCTATCTCTTAATGGCTTGTTCTGGACTGAATGGAGTTTCTGGAGCAATGAAGTGACTGGAAAACACCCCCCAAAATGCTGAAAGCATTTGTTGCACCATAGAATTGACTTCTTTTTATTATATGTTCATTTTTTGTTTTTGTGATTCAGATGGTTTTAATTTAATCAGACCCTTTATGGCTTTTGCAACAAGGCAAGTGACAGAGTATCCTGCACATTTGTTCACTGCGATACACTACGTACAACGCAGCCTCATACTACACACACACACACACACACACACACACACACACACACACACACACACACACACACACACACACACATGCTGCACAGAGCCAGATGCAAACAGAGAAAGCCACTTCATTTAGACATCAGATGCTTCACTGGGTTACCATCTTTTCCTTGTAGAAAGAAGATGGATAGATGAACCCATCACCTCATTTTCCTTGCTGGGGAAACCCGCCTGAAGCACTTTTACAGGCAGGCTGCTCTCCAGCACCTCTGGATCATTAATTCAGAGCAGGTTCAACCATCTGCGCAGAACAGTACAACATGCATAGCTCAAGTGCAGCAAAGACCTGAGTTGCGTTGCTTCATTTTCTGCTAAATTCCCAGTTTATTAAATTGACATTTTCAGTCTGCAACACAATCCATCATCTGAGTTATTTGAACATAGAGGCAAAATGTTTGCACACCTTCAGTTCATGTTTGAAGTGCGGTCCCTTTTTGAGTTTACATTTTACTTGTGTTTGTGTGAAACCCTTTGACATAGAAGTGTCTGCAGCAATCTTGAGCATGCTTGTGGAGTTTGAAGCAGTGCTCCTTCCGCTGTCTTCTCACCGGAAACACACACATCTCCTGCAACAGCTGTGCTTTGCTAACTTCCTGAGTCAGAATACAAGTCGTCAGATGTGTTCTTCTTTTTTAGCCCCTTTGCAGAAGACTGAAGTGTTTACTACATCACATTGGGGTTACCTGAAATGTGCAACCGTCATTAGAAACTACAAGCCTTAGCGACTAGTGAGAATAAAGTAATGTGATTTAAAGTAAAGCAGAATGTTGTGACAGGTGCTCAGGGAAAAGATTTTTTGAAAGTTTGGCCACATTAATGAAAACTCTTTGCCCATATTAGGTCTGTTGAATGTGTGTGTTTTTAATTGACCACATACAGGAAACAAATCAAATTCTTAAGCCATAACTGTTAAAAACAACAAATGTGAACCCCAGAGGCAGAGAGGTGAGCAGTCTTTGGGTACACATTCTTTAAATATGGTTTATAGCAGTTCTTATCCCAAATTGTAAAGGAATATTTTAAGTCTCTTAAAAAAGTTAGGGTTAGGCTATTCCTGGACTAACCCTAACAGCAGTTAAACGCAACAAAATAATCTATTGGTATTGTATATGTTGGATTATTTTTTCATAAATACCTTGAAGATGACTTTATCACACTGACACAGCCTTTTTGTGCTATCTTTTTACAGGATTTGGTGAGTTTGTGCTCATCATGCAGTCTCCTTACTTGAGTTACTCTGATGTCACTGCTTACGATCAGGTTAAATCTGAGGTTGCATTCCTCCTGTGGTTGGTAAATAAATCACATTCGTGACTCATGGGCATGCTTTGTCATTGTGGCGTCAACCTAATGTGAGAATTTACCCTGCATAAACTTTCGTCCTCGGATTTGAAAGTAACAAGAAAGGCATGAAACGTGTTGATCAGTTTAAATTGGCATAATGATCAAATGATTTTCATTAGTGTCTTTGTGAGTGGATAGTTTATCAAACACTATATTTGCTTGACTGAATATTTCAATTTTGTTGTTGTTGTTGTTCTTAAATTTCTGTGTGTTTTGCCCATGTTTTTGTACTCGTGCAGAGCTAAAACATTCCAGGCTGTTTGTATTTTAAAGCTGCCTGCTGCATTAATGCACACAGCCCTTTTCTGAGCTTGCCATTGGATCTGCTTGGCCCTCGGGGTCCTCTAGCCAGTTCTGCAATCGCAGACAAAAAAGGGCTGCTGGGAGAAATGGGGAATCAGTAAGAAAGGGAACAGTTAAGCCGTTGTTTCTATTTTTATTTTTAATTGTTTTGTATTGACTAATACTTGATCAAAGTGATTGCTTCAAGTTGCAAATTAAGTCTGTTATTTTATTAGAAAGTACTTATTTTGGGTTACTTGTTTCATAGTCTTTTTGACTTGAATCTTGCTTCAAGTTTTCAGTATTAGAATAAAACGCACACAAATGCACATCTATGATTATTTCTTCTGGTTATTTATGGTAAATATGTGTTTAACCATATATAACTCTATATTTTGTGTTACTATATTAAACCTGCTTAGGTAATAAAACTTTTATTATCTTTTTGGCTACACAAGATGTTTTTTTTATTGTTTTGATCTTTTACTTTAACCTGAGTCATCTGACAACAGTAAGCCTTTTATTCCACACACACTGCTGGGGCACTAATGCACTGGGTGGATTTTTAAAATGGCTTTAAAAGTTTTGTTTGCACAAGACACAATTAGCCCCAAATACAATTATCAAAGTTTAGATTTTCAAATACAGCTTGTGTTGTGGAACTTCTAAAAGTGTACATAAAGCTGCTTAAAGCTCCACTAAAGATATTAAAAAAAATTATAAAAATAGAAGAGTTTAAGCAAAATGCTACATTTTGATTTCAAAAACCCATTTTGGCTGAACAATCTAATAGCATTCCATTTGTCCTCCAAATATTTGTACAAAACCTGACTTAGAATCTAAGAATATTAATGCTTGATGGCCAGATTTCTAATAATGTAATGTTTTTGACTTCACTGTTCTGTCTACACTGTTTTCTAACATCTGTTCAAAGTTCTTCCTTTCCCTTCTTCTGTTTTTGTTGACTTCATCACCAGAGAAGTTGAAATAAGTTATTAATACTCTAGAGGGGAAATCAAAGTTTAATGGAAGGAGATGAATAGGAAGAAGATAAAATCCAAGAGGAAAAGCAATCAAGTTAATGCATAACAGAGAGTGATGAAAGAATGGACAGGAAACTTTAAAATTGAAAAATATAAAACAGGGTAAAAATAATTATGAGGAAAAGTGGGGTTTCTCTTTAAATTAGATAAATAATCTCAATAAATTAGTGTAGATGGAATTATAATAAATCAAGCATTTACGAAAGGTAAATTAAGAGCTAAAAAAGATTATATGGAAATGGAAATAAAAGAAAATGTAAAATAAGGAATGGATTGTAATGGTTGTAAACAATGTGTGGCAGCAGAAGGAAGAGGAGGAGGGGTTGTGGGGTAGGAGTGATGAAGCACAAAGGTGAAGGTTGTGAGAATTTCAGGAGTGGCTTTAATGGAAGGATGAAGTAAGAAAAAATAGGTCATGGGGGCTGAAATGTAATGGGAGGTTGGATGATGATAAAGAAATTAATATAACCTTGGTTAATAGTACATCCAAGTAACAAATCACATAAATTTCATTTGCGCAGATTATCCAGACAAATTAATGATGGCTTTAGCTAGCGCTGAACGCTGATGTGTTAATGTACGGTGATAAATAATCGAGAAGCAAACTGCAGCTCCAGCACAGCTCACTTTCTAAAAATGTCCTGTTGAACCTCCGTCGTCTTTATGTGTGCATCCTGGAGTTTTTGGTGTGACTCAAAACCAAATGGAAACATTTCCTATAAATCAAAATCCAGAGTTATTTTTATTCTCGCTGTATTTTTATTCGCTCTGTGTGCTCAGTCACCAACAACAAGCCAAACATGTGGAGAATCCATTAACCATGCAACTAGCAACCAGAAAGATTTTTTTTAAACCCAAACCTCATTTGTTTACTTCCTCAAATAGTTGCTAAGGATCAGAACCATTTAGGAAGAAAACAATCAGTTAGTGTTACCAATCTGTTACATATTTGTGACAACTTTAATATAAACAAAGTTACATAAAAGAATTGCATCATTTTAATGCATTTGTTTTGCTAAATGTGGCTATTGTTACCTGTGAGATATAATTGTTTGAGAGGCAGTTGAGAGTTTAAAGTCATTAGCAGTTTAATAGGTTGGTAGCTTTGTTTTAAATCCTTTTTTCCTGAATCCTGCAGACATCCCAACAGTGTGCATGACTGCATGCAGCGTACTGTACGCTGGCCAGCACAGTGTACCACTGGGGCACTGTCTGCGGCTGTTGTTGCTGCTAATTTTAGGGATTACATCACCAGCACTAAGATGACAACCTTGTTGATCTCCCACTCTGTATTTCTCTCTTCTCTGCTTCTCCCCTAATGGGAATTTCCCCGTCTAACATCTGTCTTCTTTGCTTTATTTGGGGCTTTTGTTTGACTGTATTTCTAACTGTCCCTTCCTTCTCCTGAATTGGGATTATATTACATTTTAAAGGACATAGTTGAATCTTATCTGCAGTTCATCTTAGCTGCAGGGCTCCAATTACAAGAACAGAAGCAAGGGGTCTTAATAATAGTAATTAATGGTTGCTATAAGCCACAGTGAAACCCAAAATCTATCCTGAAGAAAGCCTTTGCTCTTCCTGCCTTACCTCTTTTTCACCTTGTGAAATCCTACTGGCAGTTCTCTCCCTCCTCCTCACCCCATCCCCCCTCCTTCTCCTCCTTTTGTCTAAATTTTTCATCCAGGCGTCTCTTCCTCTTACTTTCTCTCCTGAGTACTTGTCTCTCTCTTCTCTTGTTTACTTTCAATTTATCTTTCTCTGGTCCCGGCCCTCTGGGTTGTTTCTCACTCTGCATGATGATGTTTATCCATTCTGTTCATCACATCAGACACCACTTATCAAGTTTTTTTTCTCCCAGGAAATTCAGATGAAACTACCTATTACATTAACAGTACAGTTGATGGTGTGAAGGATCGGTCAAGAGAGTCTGAGCGTTTTCTGTGTTTTTATGCTTTATTTTCAACCTGTTTAATCATTTTATTCCTTTAGTTCTTCAAGGCCTGAACCCCTCTGAAAGCTGTCTGCAGAGACCAGTCGGAAAGGGAAGGGCCAGTTTAAATAGCAGGAATTCCTGTCCTGTCCTTCAAACTGAAACACACACAATCTGAGGGAATTTGCACGCAAAAGAACTTAGTGTTATGCATCATATTTGGATTTGGTACCTAGATTATAGTAGAGAAGGAGCACTAATATTCTGGAGAACTTGTGGATAATTAGGTCCAGATTCTGTCTGATGTTGAGGTTCACAGGAAGAGATTTTCTGCAGGAGACGTGTTCTCACAGCTGGAAGTCTTAGAGTAGCATCTTAACTAGAGCTAACAGGAGGCAGGACATCTGCGTTGTAGCTGATATTAGAATTTTGAGTTAATCTTGTTCAAACAGCTCTGAGTCCAACAAAATTGTTAATTGACTGATGATCAGAAAAGATACTTCTGTGTTGAAATATTGTATAAGGAAACAACTCCTCTATCTTTGTGGTGTTTGTTCTTGTGTACCACAGAGCAGCAGGGATTTTAGTCAGCTGATGCTTTTTGATTATCCTGACAGAACTGATTAAATGTGAGCTCTATTCAAACTCACACACACACAAAACTGCATCTGATCACTCTGGAAGCATGTGATGTATAGAAATTAGTGTGAAGTCCCATGAGGCCAATCTTCCAGTAGCATCAGGCTGAATGACAAAATGAGAATCAAACCCCCCAAAGCATTCACATGACCACACACAGGATGTGTTTGTACAGTTCAAGCTGTGCAGCAGGTTTCCTGTCTTTTGTTGCATATTTAAATTAGTCATATTTTTCAAAAGCTTATCAAATGTTTTTTCTCTGTTAAGGTCAAAGTGCTTCTCTTCATGAAATGATAAAAAAGCCTGTTTGGCTGCCACATGCACACAAACAGATTTGCAGACAGACTGTTCCAGGAAGTGTTTCCTGTGTGACGTGTTTCCTGCTCCGTGTTTTGCACAGATTCCACGCCGTCATGTGCCGTAACTGTTGCACTCATAATCAAACAATCAAATCAAGCCACATAAGTCGGCTGTCGCTTTGAAACCACATCATGGAGCATTTCTGCTCTTCTGACAATGAGTGTATTACCTCTGTTTGTCATGGAACATTCCCATCAGACTCCATCTCAAATGAAAGTTCTGATTGATAGATTATTCTTTTTTGTGGGCTGATTACTCACTTATCCATTCTTTTTTGGTGTATATTAATATGTTTCATGTCTAGATTTGTTTGAACTCTTTTTGTTTCTTTGTAGTTTAATTCAAAGATCATTATTGGCAAAATCTCCTAAAAGTTTTTGTTTGTAATGTCAGTATCTCACTTGTTTGCAACTGTTGATGAGTAGTTGGAGACACAAACTTGCAAGAAAATGGGCAAATTGTCACTTATTATTACACACAAATAATGCATACAACACTTTTGCAACAAAGCTGAAATATTGCTGGGCCGTGCGGAGCATTCTTTTGTCAAACATTTGTTGCAATGTATTCACAAAGTATCTTAGTTATGTTTGTTTACAGTTTACCCTCATTTTATTTGCAATTTGGTCATGAGCCCCTCCCAAAGTTGTCTTACATTTCTCCCACTTTCTGACTCACAGAAGCTCCAACTACGAAGCAGATGGTTGCAGTAACTTAAAGGCTATTTAGATGAAAAATTTTCAGCCCATATTTTGTGATCATGTTCAAAATTCCAGCGACATTAAAGTGACAACCTGTGACTCACAAGATTAAATTGAACATTTTAAAATGAAACTCCCTCATAAATGCTGTTTGCAGTTTGTCACCAGTAGTTGCAGCCTGGAGATACTGACTTGACTTTAGGTTTTTAGTTGATTAATTTTTCTATTTTCTTCTCTGCAGTCTTTATATGAACACTTGTTTCAAAGTGTTAGAAAAGTCAGATAATCTGAAAACTGGAATTCTTTCTCACAAACCCTCCTGTTCTCTACTAAAGATGCCTCAGAAAAAATTTTTCTCAAATATTCTGTCATATGAAGCAGCTACTCTTTGAATTATTTTTGGGAAACACAGCAGAAGCTGCAGCCTCATGTTTATTAAGGCTAACGCTTTGATGGCAGGGAAAAGAGACTATCTAGAAATGCACATACATATATGCAAAAGGGAGAAGGCTGCAGCTGGCACACACTTAGACACACACAATTTGAACACACACACTTTATACATTCATTGACAGTGCCCATCCATTAGGCCCCTTGTCTTTAATCCATTCAGTGATCTGTAATGTCATTCATGTGGACTGGTAGGTTTTAATGGGTGTATGTGGGTCTGTTTCATCTTTTTGTTCTGTCTGTTGGTCTTTCTCTTTCTGTGTAACCAGTTATCTGTTTCTGTCTTTCTCTTTCCCCCTCTCCGTCTCTCTTGTGTACATAGCTCTCCTCTGAAGGCAGGGCTCCATGTGCTTGCATCTGATTGGATGCAGAGTAAAAAGATGATGTCATTCCTAGTCAGGAGGTGTGTTGCTCTTCGTATGCGCCGAGGATAGAGGATTGAGGGTAGCGATCCTGATTCAGAGCAGCAAGCAGAAAGAGTAAAAATAGTAGCATGGAAAAGATAATTAGGTGGATACTGTAGAAGGACACACAGACATTAAAAAAATAATTGTTTAAGGCAAATCAACATGAGACAAGCATTTCAAACTGAGGATTTTAGGTTGGAAGGGAGGAGGAATATCAGAGAGGAAGAAAAAACACATTTTTAAATGAGCTCTCCTGTTTTCACCCTTTAAGTTCTGTTCTTATTTTGAATTTCTTCCCCTTGTCTGTCATCTTTATTGACTCAAAAGTCATAAATGTTAAAATAACCATGCTGGATGATGCAGAAATAAGGAGGAGAAATACATCGACAAGAAACTAATGCTTTGCACCAAAGAAGTAAAGCTGCAGTGCAGCATGAAACATGTTAGGAAACCCTGTTTTCTTTAAAAAAATATAGCATCAGATGCTTTAATAGGAATTTGACATCATTTTTATGACCACGGAGTGCTTTTATTGCTTTTAGTGCTGTCAAATCTTTGCAGCTGGAGGACATGGTGCCTTTCTAGATTCTGCTAGGTCAAATGCTTATTTCTTAAAAGTTAGAGATAGACAGATGGGTCTTATAATTAAAAGTGGACGATCCCTAAAGGAAAACTTTAAACATAATTTATAAGGAAGAAGTAAAAATATATAATTTTGTGTAGGGTAATGATATGACAGGTTGATGATTTGAAGCCATCTTGAAACTAGAAAATAAAATAGATTTTGTAATTTGTCTTTTTTGAGATTCTGCCTGTTTTGCTCTCATTTAATTGTGAAAGCAGAGGAAGCAGTTGTTCCTAATTAAAGTCAGTGCAACTTTCTGCAGTGGCACCCCACATCTGGTGCATCAAATGGGATAAACCTCTCTCCAGATTATTTGTGGTTCCTGTGAAAATAATGTATGTTTCAAATCATTTAAAACTACAAACAAGCCTGATGTCTTTATTAGTTTGTTGTTTTGTCTCTGAATGTGTATTATTTTCATAACTTCATGTGAATAGGTGTTGTATGTCAAATTTTAACTTGTGAGTTGCAAATCTTTCCCTGTCCATTCAGCAGCATAGCAGCAGCGTCTGTCCTTGTATCTGATAGAGGCTCTATGATTTATGCGCCCCCTCATTTTTTGTAATTTATGCTGCCTGTTCACAAAAGGGGATGGGGGGATTGCCTCAATATACTTGGCTTTATGTTACCAGAAGATCAATAAAGATGTTCCCTCGTCGTCCTCTCTATCTCCGTCTCTCCGTTCTTCCTTTCTGTTCATCCACATCTGCTCAGCAGCCAATCCACTTAATGCAGTTTCCCTCGCTGCTCGCCTCATTTGAGCCACCTCCCCTTGCCGATCTCTCTTTTCCCGCCCTCTCCCGCTGCACAGGTGATGTCATTCTTTTTCAGCTGGATTCCCCTCCCTTCTCCTTCCACTCCTCGCTTCCACTCTCTCCTTCGTTTCCCATTAGCGACTGGATCTCCACAGAGCAGCATCCATCCACGGAAGCTTCTCTCCAAGGTTGGGAGGGGGGAGGAGGAATGCCGGCAGGAGGTGCAAGCGCTAACCTGAGTTGAGAGCTTAAAGCTGGGGTACAGGAGCAGGATCACTGGCCCTTGCCATGGAACTGAACCGCTGGAGCTTTATGGAGAGATAAAGAGTTGCAAACAGACAGTTTGAGAGATGCAGGCAGTGCATGAAGAAGAAAGGAGAACTACAAGCAAATGAGCCAAGCTTTTCTGGAGCTGACAGTGGATTGTTTGGATGACTTAAATCAAAGCACTGAGCTTCTTCTCATGGGGGCTGCAGAAATCTTTTTCTTTTTATTACTGACTCATTTTTAAAGCTGAATATATTTTGCTCTTTTATCAAGTAAAGTGCATCCTTAAGAGGACAAAACTGAGTGCATGCACTTTTTCATTGAACTTTAGGCAGATGACTTGAACTTAACTTCTATGTTTCATTATGCAGGCTCTTTCTTTTTTGAACGTAGCCGAGTTTTATACAGAATTTCTCTGCTCGTGGATAATTTTAAGCATCAATTTTTAAGTAAAAGGCCGAAAGCTTTTTATTATGATTGCATCTACCTTGACTTAATGTCTCCTTTTGTAGTGACATCTGACAGCCGGCCAAATTATTAAAGAACTCCTTTTTTTCCACGCAGCTTCTTGCAGCAAAGAGAGTGGCGTCAGCCGTCGCCCTCCTCTTTTACTTAATTTTTTTTCCCATCTCTTGCCGAACGAGAGGAAACTTCCCCTCTCTGGCACCCTCCCTCCCGTGAAAATGGCTTTCCTGGTCCGTTGCTATGCCAACTGCCTGCAGCCGTGGTCCTCCAAAGTAAGCGATGTCGTAATCCCTTTTCTGGCCAGTTCCTTTGGTGGCAGGATACCGCCACCTCTGTGTGCATCAGTGTGTGTGTGTTGCTGCTGATAGAGAGGAAGAGAGGGTGTGGATCAGAGAAAACGATCTTGATTCATATGCATATTACATAGATCATTTTGACTGTTTAGAGACTCATGAATACTCTGCTTTTGCATTAATTAGAATTTTAAACATGCTGGCACAAATAAAAAAACACCAAACTGCTGGTGTTGTGCCAGTTCCATTTCCAGACCCTGCACTGTTTGGAGATGGATTAAAAAATGACATAATTGCATGCATAAATACAAAATATTATTTATATGCACGAGCTTGTATGTCATTAAATGGCTGTGATGTCTTGTAGGAGATTTTCTTGGCCTTGCACCAATGTTTTATTACTCGCAAAAGCTGCAGCTGCATCACTTCTTATTTTCCAACACTCAGCAATGATTTAACGGTTTCCTAAAATAATATTTGGAAGTCTCAGTGCTCTGCTCCTGTGCTTGTAAATATGGCTTCATCTTTTCTTGTCAATAATAAAATGTTTAAATGTATTTAAACTCAAACCATAGGTTAACTGTTGGGCTACATGCTTAAGCCTCCAGATCTCCCAGTAGTCTGAAACAAACTGGTAATGATGTAGCTGTGCATATAATTAACAGTTTTTTGGCTTAGTTTCAGTTTCTCCAAATAATTAGCCAGTTTTATCCTCCAACAAACTTTGTGACAATGTTGTTGCTTTTTTCAGGATTTCAATTTTAGTTTCTTCTTCTTCTTTTTTTAGGTGATAACTCATGTCATGAATGATTACTTTTATGACAACCCAGGATCATTATTCTTCAGTTCTAACAGTGCATTGTTTGCGTTGATCTCTGTATATTTTGGAGCATCTGTTTGAGTGCAGAGTAGTTAGTCTTCATATTGTGTGTTTGAGTGTTCGCACATTTTCACATTTCAGAAGAATAAATCATTATTTGGTCCCTGGAAATTAAAAAAAGATAAAGGGTAAAGATGGTCAGTCTACATTGACACATTGTACAGGACAATCTCTTTTGTTTTTACCTGACTTTACTGCTGATCATTCACTGTAGGATCCATGTTATACTGTATACATTTTAATTTACTAAGAAGTGATAATGCTGTTTCTACAGAAGCTTGGAGGAATTCCACATACAGATTTTTATATACATTGGTTGCAGGGTGCTTTGTTTTGATAACAATGCTATATCATTCCTTATTACAATGTTTCTATAATAGAAATAAGGCGTTTAATAACTACATTTATATTATATGTATACTAATTAATGTTTTTGTTTTACCTTTTGTTGTGCCTATGATGCTCCATTGATCTGTGGAAAAGTTGTCTTATACATGAGTGGTCAGTGGTCAAAAGGTCGAGGACTAGTGGTTTAGATGACCATTTTAGGCCTAGGATGTTCTTACCCTTCATCTTCAGGTTGAATTATTATTAAATCAAATATATTCAAAGGTTAATGGTTGGTTAAATGTTTTTTGCATGATCATAAGATGTATCTTAATGTTATTACTTGCCCATTTGAACCTGTTTATCCTCTGTTTAGAGCTGCTGAGTGTTCATTCACCTCGACCTGTTTGAGGTTCATATTAAATGGTTGGCCTCTATGTTGAGTTCACCTTTTGTAAAGGTCAGTTTTCTTTTCTATTAGTGAACTAGCTCTCTGTCTGGAGACATTGAGTCTCTGAGTTGATGTTGGACGTTCACTGGGGAAAAAACAAGAATTGCAATTCTTAAATAAACAAAAGGAACCAGAAAAATAAATCTAATAAGAATCCTCTAAAGTCACGATTTTAAGAGGATTTCACAGTTTTATAATTGTCTCCCTGTTCAGAAAAGCAGCCAATTATTCTCTCCAGAAGTCTGTCTGCTTTGACAGTTTTGACTGCCTTGAACTGGATTGGTGACAGCTGTTTGAAAAAACCACCCACTGCATGTAGTGATTTCAACTTTGTATTAAACCAGTTTAACGCCACGCTTTGTTAGACACTAAACAAAATAAACTTTGAAATGGTTTAGTTTTACTTTTGTGCATCACTCAGGTGGTTTAGCATTTTTTAAAAACTTTTATCCTCCTTGTTAACAACAGATTTTGAAAGTGTAGTATGTTTTGCCATAGCTTACCATATTCGCCTGCTCCAGTTTCTAACGTCAGAGGATAGTTATTGAAATATTGACCGTGTGGCTGGAAATTTGGCATCAGATGACAAGCATTGAAATGTGGGCCAGTGAGGCTGCTTTGTGAGGCCAGGAGGGCTTCTATTCTGAGACAGTGAGCATTTATTAGGCCTACATTTATTTACTGAACCACCAAAAACTTTAACTGGAGGTCTTCCCAGGTCAGTTTCAATCTTCAAAAGACTTTCATTATCTTGTTTACCTTTTATTGTTTTATTGTGTTGTGTTTTATATGTGAACCGGCCCTTTAAATCTAATCCTCCTCATCCCAGCTGACCACCAGCTCAGTAGACATCGCCCTTATGCTGGAGGCCTTATCAAAATGTTATGACCCTCCCTATTGTCTGCGTGGGTTTGCTAAGTCTCTCACCTCATTCCTTTTCCTCCTATTGCCTCTTCATTTCCCTTTCCTATTTGTTTTCACTCAGGGACTTCTCCATCCTCTACCACTTGTTCACCACTTCTTTTCCTTCTACCTTTCCATCTCTCCATCCATCCATCTATTATTTAAGCATCAATAATGGGGCCTGTTGTTGTCGTCGCAGCCCAACGTTTCTGCTGCTACTGCTGCTGTTGTTGTTGCCCTGATGGGCCGTATCCTCACTTATCTCTTCCGTCCTGTCCTATAAATCACACCAACTCCTTTAAAAGTCATCTGTATTTTCACAAGTCAACCCTTTGCTCTGTTTCCTAAGTAACTTCCTTCATTTAATTTATTTTATCTTGATTATTTGTAAAGAGACAGGCAGGGATCTATACATTTCTTTCTAGTAGCTAGGTGATTCATTTTTCAGTTTTCTATTTATGATTTGATAAGTTGTTACAAGAAAAAAATAGTCACACATCTCTGATAGAGGAATTTGAATTATTCTAATCATCCCTGTCTTGTTGACTTCACATTACTCTGGCAGTGTTCATTGGGGCCATCCACTGGTCTGACCTGTGTTGCTTCCCTCAGCAATCAATGGCCCTTGGTGAACATTGGCATTATCAGTTTGTCTGGCTTGATTGTCTGTTGAATAGTAATAAGACTGGAGAGCTGTTTGTAGGGGAGAGCTTCACTTGGATGACTGATTTATCACCAGGTCATGAAGGAGCGGCCATGGCAGGTCAGACCGATAGACGGACAAAACGTCTGGCATGTCTAAATAAGTGCAATCCTTAACTTGTCACTTTAACTCAGTATGTCAGTGCATTTTAAATGTACAGAAAAGGTGCAGGTTTTAGGAAGTAAAACATATTTGAACTTTAAATAAATCCTTTTAAAACCGAACATGTTTGTTTTCGTTTCTACTGCTAGGTTTAAGATGCAGTTTCTGCTTATAAATAATAGAATTGGGACAGATAGCAAAATGTTCAACCTGTATTATACAGGATAAGGAGATTTATTATTCTCAATTAACAGTTGCTTAGTGATACGGCTCCGTGCCCTCAGAGTTGACATTTGATTGTTAAATGTAGCATTGCAGGTAATTCCAAAACTGTGTTGTAAAGTTACAACAAATCGCCTTCTGATCAATCTATTGCCAGAAATGCAATATTAACTTATTAGTTGCTCGAGTTTGTTGCCTTGCTAAGGATCATCCAGAGTGGTACGAGATGGGGTCTTCTTTCACAGATACACCAATAGGTGACGGCCATTCAGTTGGTTGCAATATCTAGTTTTTGTCACTAGATGCTGCCGTTTTCTATATTCTAGACCTGGAGTTACTACAAATACAAGTAATCATGAAGTGATCAACATAAACATAACGTAAACAACATAAACATAACATAAACATAATATTGCAATTTTGATTATGAGTACATTTAGATGCATTGTCAAATCAAATAAGCTTACTTGGTGTAATTAATTTGAAGTTATCAACAAAATGTCCAAATTCTACACTCAGAAAATGGGAAAAATACTGAAAAAAATGACATAGTTTGCATACGAGGAATTTAAACATCCAGTAACTCCATACAAATGGATGTCAGCCATCAAATTGTATTATTACTAGACACAATAACAAAGGACAAAATAATATGAGCATCAAAATACAACAAAAATAAATGACACCATTCATCTGCTTCTTTATTATTACTAAAAGAAATGCAGAAATGTTGAATAACATTACTGTTTTCATTGACCTGTGGGAACGTTTTATATTTAATTAAAAATGAGAGCACCCAACAAGTCACTGAATGTCGGTTATAAAATGCACTTTGTAAAATGTTCATCTGCATTATCACATCAGCAGATGCATCCATTTGTCAGCTAAAGAGTTTTACATAGCTTTACTGTGACTCCCTGGGTACATGCATATGTTGACCCAATCAGTTTTGTGCTCTTGAGGGTGACCTTTGCCAGGTCAGGTTGATTCTACGACCTGATCTCCACCCCCACATACAGGCAGATAGGGGTTGTCACGATGTTGTGGCCTTTAAGCTTGAAGAGGTGGGGAGGCGATAGGGGGCGTCCAGAGAAAAACACAAGCAGAGAGAAGGGGAGTTTGATCAAGAACAGAGAGAGAGGGCTTTCAGCATGCCAAGGGAGGTCTAGGATATCATATGCACAGGAAGTGGGGGTGATAAAGATCAATATGGATTGCATTTAGCCCTGCCAGGCCCTACCCACATTCTATAACTCGAACAAAAACAGACACCATTACTAATTTTTTTACTTGCATCTCTGATCCTATCTAACCGAGCTCTTTAAAATATACATTTTCTTTGGCATTTTGAAATTGACATCTTCTGGTTCTCTGATATTAAAGTTGATGTTCCAGTTAAAAAAAGATGGTGTTTTGTATGTTGGTTTAAAAAATCTTGCATTCACTTGTATAAGAGTTTCTCATGTTGTGAGGAACTATTAAAAAAAGTGTTCAGTTAAAATTAGAGTAGACTGCAAAAAAGCGGATGGCACCCTCATCCTTTTGTTATTTAAACTGAATAGGCTAAAGGGATCACACAGCTCAGCCATGTTGATTTTCAAACCCATAATGTCATTCTTGGACTTCATTTAATAGGTTAAATAGGTGATAATTGTTGTTTCATAGTCCTGCAGAAAAGCAAGACAATGTTTCAATATTCACAAAAAATGTCACAATGACCACTTAATGGTAATCTGCTTGTCAAAAAGGCAATTTCTCTCACTTCAATACGGCAACAAGAAAGGCTAGTTTTAGTGGTAACAGTGGCTCAAAATGAACACCGTAATGATTCTCTGTGAGCCACGATGGGTTAAATTTTACAGCAAACAACCCACTACACATTACAGGGTGAATGGGCTGAAATGGAGGCTTCTCCTGTGCACAAACGCACTCTCATTCATTGTCAGCGCACACAATTCCTGGCATGTGGCACTTGAACTTGGTGGTTGAACTCTCAAATGCAGCTTAACACCATCAAATACACACACAACGCGCACACACACACAAATATGCCTAAAAGGTTTACGATACACACCACATGCAGATGTACATGTATATTACTCACCCTCTTATTATATGCAGACTCCACCCACCAGAGCTCCATCTATCCCCCACCCCCACTCTATCTCACACACATACACACACACTTATACACACATCCAAGTCCTGATATTTCAGCCACTTAGGGCCCCCACCCCCTCAATTTCACTCACCCCCATTATCTCACCACTATTGATCCACATCCTCTCGTGTGCCTGCACAACCAGAGAGCCTTTACTGGATAATTTTCAAGGGCATTTATAAATACAAGATCGGGCGGTAGGGTGTTTGTGAATGCATGAGTAAAACAAAGAGGAGGATGGAAAGTGGTGTGTCCTTTGCACATTTCCTAAGCAGGAGATCATTTTCTGTGAATGCACTTATTTGCATTTTTATTTTTGGCTACAATCCTGGATTTTTAAAATAATTCAGGTCAATATCAATATTTTGTTATGCTACAGTGTTTGAGTAGCAGCGTGGATTTAAATCCCTGCTATGAAAGATAATAATATTTGCATTATTTACTCTAATCTAGTATTAGAAGTAGCACAGACCTGTTGTTAGTAAGTACAGTAATAAAACAACTGATAAGGGTCAAAACAAAGAGGTAATTTCCCTTCCTGCCTGAATATGGTGCCAGAATTGCAGTTAGTTCTGTCTGGACTGAAGCGAGTGGACCAGCCGAGCGGAACAGGATCCAACATCAACAAAAACACCCCAGGAGAACCAAAGGGCGGAGCTGCCCCTCGAACCGCACCCTGGGTCAACCTGTGAAAGGATACCGGGGACTCGCTGTGTGTGTGTGAAAAACTGTTGATTGGGCTGCGGGGCAGGAAGCATCTGTTAGCAGAGGGGAGCCAGGAGGTTGTATGTATAAACGAGCATATGTGTGTCTCTGTGTGTGATTCCACGTGTGTTTGTGTCGGTATCTGAGCCAAGTGTTTTCCCGCTTCCCTTCCTCCATCCGGCAAACCTGGCCATGGCCCACCTTCCTCAGGCGCTCAGACAGAGACGCCTTGTAGCCTCCGGTGACGCACACACACAGTCGCAGTCACATAGACACCAACACACAAAACCAACAGACAAGACAAGTAAACACACTAAACAATTTAAAACCCCAGACAATTTGTTTGCAAACAGATCGTGACGTTAAATCCTCATAGTATTCATTAATGAGATTTTGCTCATCAGTTGCACATTAAAAACTCGTGAATTACGCTCAAAGAAAACACTGGAGAAGCACTGAAGCTGCAGCGACATCCTTTAAACTTGTAGATGCAGGTGCCATCCTCTTAAATAAAACTGTATTCAGCTATTTAATTAGTCTTTTTAATAACTCATATCTAAGTATGAAATAGGAGTTGCAGAAAGTGAAGAGATGAAAGAGAATAAAAAGAGAAAATGGACAAATGTGACAAATGCAATGACATGCCAAGACCCCAAACACTCACAAACATATTTTGAATATATATCGTTTTTTTGTTTGTTTTAACTTTCCTGATTTAAATTCTATTTCATGCTCCTCTTCGTTTTTTACTTGAAAAATTGCTTCATCTGTTTGGGCATAAGTGGAAGCGGGCAGACGTGCTGTGAAATACTGAATATTCCCCACAAGAAAACAACACGTTACAAACACACACACATTTTGTCACACTGGATTCCACCACGAAGGACTTTCCACTTAAAGCCTGGGTGTAATCATTTCCAGTTCTCGTGTAAGGAGCATTTTTCTCTGCAGGGGGGCGAACTTGTACAAGTTACCTCCTTTGTCGTGTAAGACTCCAGACAATGGAATTATCAGTTAATGTTGTGGGGAATTAATAAGAATGTAGCCAGTTTAAACCCATTAATCACAGAGAAAATTCACTGTTGGCTTTTGTTCGAATGAAGAAAAGAAGGCCAAAGTTATTTTTGTTATGATTTTTAACCCGTGTTTAAGGACCTGTTACATACCAAGTTTTTTATGTTTTTGAAAAATAAAAGGCAAATCGACAGTTTTAGTTATGTGTGAGCAGCTAATGATCTGGCATAAGCAGGGGGAAATGTACTAGTTGATTACAAAAATAATGATCTCTAACACTGCAAAATTAACACCTTTATACCAGTTCTAATCATGTCTACATTTTTAATTTAGGTAGGCTGTTGCACTTGAAAGAGAATGTCTATGCTGCAACACTGATTCAGAATCATGGGATATCCATCAACTCTAAGTTTAAGTTCAGGTTGGCTACACAATTATACAGAAAACCATTCACTAACCTAAAATGACCATTGTTAAAAGAATAATAATTGGTGATACAGTTATGTGTCAATGATTTAGTATCTTTAGATAAATGAAGACAAATAGGTTCACATGCACAAAGTTCACCTTCCTTTTCTATCCATCCTTGTTTGTTTGTTTTCCCATTCTCATATCCTGAACTTCTCCTGCATCTCTGTCTCTCTCTCCATCATCAGACAACTGGAGCAAAAGTCACGGGCCTTTGGCAGCGCTGACACTACCCAGCATCCCGTCTGTCACAATACTGGCAAAACACAGTGATGAAACTGCCAACTAATGGCTGTTGATTCACTTCAGAAACTTGCCAGCCAATGATTGGTGAACGTTTTGCCTCAAAACCCAGCTGCTGCCAAATTGCAGCGTGAAGTTTTGTTTCTCAACAGAGACTAAACTAAATTTCTGAGGGTTTTTTTGTTGTTGTTGTTGCTATGCAGAATTTCACCTCATTTGGAAGAAAACAAAAATTTCTGACTGTCACTCACAATCCTTTTAGTTTGCCCTATTTTTGTAAACATATTTGGTGTCAATCTCTCCTACAATAACAAAATGGTAACAAAAAATAATTTACGAACTAAAATAGATTATATTTGTTGAGTTTGTGCAATTTAAATCACAGTTTATGCTGAAAACCAGGAAACAATTTTACTCTAATTTTTCTAAATTTATTTTCTGATCACTTAGTGATTTTTTGAGCCTGTATTTGATGCACAAAATAGGACAAACTGTGGACTACTTGGTGTTAGCTAAAAGTTATTTTTCTGCTAACAGAAACAACGTTGCAGCTAAAACGTTTTGCTTTGGTCTGAAAAAAATGCTTTTAATTTCTGATAAAGGATAACAGTTTACAGCTGGGATATTGAGAAAATGAGAAGTTGGTGTTCATCAAGTTACTTGTATAGAAGATTGTTTTTCTTGTTAGAGAAGCTTAAATTCCATGTCCTCATTTGACATTTGCAAGGGTTCTTAATTTCCTGTGAATTTATTTGCATTTTTAACATATGAAAATGTTCTGCATGTTCAACTTGGGTATGATTATGAGTAGAAATATTTTCCAGTTTTCTTGAAATTTTGTCTTGCCAACAGTTGCAGGCCAGTGAGACAGGAAAGTGCACTTTAGTAAAGAAAAAGTAAAAGCAGTGCAGTCTGGTACTCGCAATTAATGCCATATCAGTGTATTAACAGGGGATTTAAATCTTAAATAGACTGATTTTATAGATGCTTCTAGTCTTTAAGCCTCTTAAAGTGCTTCATCCAAGCCTCATTCAAAAAATGTCTCACTCAAATATTTCAAACAGGCTATTTTTAATTATAAACGTAATGCTTAGTCACATTCATATAACAGTGGCATTCAGAGCAATTAGTAGTTTGATTTATTATATGTGGACTGGAGGAGTAAGGGGTCAGTTCCGAACGTCTGAATAAACAGAAGCATCACGCTGACTTCAGATTCAATACACTTTGTAAACAAACCAGAAGAAGTCTTCAGAGTGTTTGATCAAGCGCAGTGGCTTTGTTGTGAGAGTGTTTATTCCTTTTTTCTGGAGTCGATTCCTAATTTGTGGTGCAGCAGAATCGATTAACAATTAATGTGGCGCGGCGGTGACGCGTTTCACTTTGATTTTCTTAAAGATTTTTGTTGCAAGAAAGAACTTTTGGAAAGTAGGGCTGGGTGAAGATGAAGTCGCTGTGAGGAGCTCAGGATGGTGTGTGTTTCTGACTGTGTGTGTGTGTTTCAGCTGTTTGTGTGTGCGCAGAGGCAGATTTTTCTGCTTGACGGAGTTTGAGTGCTTGTCTCCTCATGTGGTCCCTTGCTGACTCCATCCATACTCCATCTCTCCTCCCCTCTTTCTGTTACATGTCTGTCTTTGCAGTTGTCACCTCCAATTCCAGCTTCAATTTATTATATTTCCCCTTGCTGCAGCTGGTGTACACACACACACACACACACACACACACATTGCCAGAGATATGGTTGTCTGGAAGGAGGTAGAATTGAAATCTAAGGAGAATATTGTAGACTTTTTATCTTCATCTTTTGCCTCACTTTCACTTCATCCTCATTCCACCCCACACTGCCTGTCCTATCTTTATTATTTTTTCTGCCTCTCTCTGTGCTTCCTTTGAGCTTTCTCTCAAACACACACACGCACACCCCAATTCAGTTTTCCCTCCCACTGTCACCTCTTTTTCTTCTTTTTTTTTTTTAGCCTACTTTTTTGTTTCTGCCATCCACATTCACACCAGGTGACTCAATTTTCTCTCGGTCTCCATCTGTCTTCCTGTACTGTATCTTAATCCAAACGTCTGTAAAACTTGCCAGTGATGGAGTGGAGAGAAGCCTGCATTCACACGTGCATTTAGGTTTCACACAGTAAAATCTGTGCAGGTTTGTATTGTGTACGTCTCTTTAGAGGTGATTTTCCTTCTCATAAATGTATGTGTGCTCATGTTTAGTCATTCTTGTGTGTGTTTTTCGACACTGTCCACTGCTTACAATATTAGAGCTAAGTCTCCTGGATTGATCAAAGCTTTCACCAGCATTACAGGGCTAAATCTGGAGCCTGGTGTGTATGTGTGTGCGTGTGTGTCCCTTTTCAGACATCAGAGAAAGCCTTCCCACCTGTCAAGACTGATGAGTCTCATTGCAGTCATTTTACTGATACTTTGATGCAGAATTGGCAGCGTGGTTCGATACACTTGGGTTGAGAAATGGGAGAATGTGTCAAAAAACAGACAGAAAGACATCAGGGACAAACGAAAAGATGACAGAAACAGAAGGACGAAGTGACAGGGGGCCTGCAGAGTGGAGGTTAATATGAGCGAGGGAGATAGGCAGAGGCAGGAGACAGAGTTAATTACCAAAAAGGCGAGATGGCCCAGAAAGAGATAAAGCAAAGACACAGAGCAGACTCTGAAAAACCAGCGGAAATCAGATTCAGACACCAAGTTAAGTGCTGTATCAAAGGAAGGGAGACTCATTTGTGCTGTGAGACAGTAGCAGCGTTGTTCCTTTGTGCAGAGAGGTGCACTGCTCCCTTCTGTGATGTGGCTTCTGCTTTAGCAACTTGCTGTGAGAGCTAAATCAACATAGCGACAGCTGTTATGAGTGAGGACATGCTGTTGTTAAAGTTTTTGGTTTATTGTATAATTAGGATTTGAACTTATAGTGGGAAAGCCCAATGTGGAATTTCCTTTAAGAACCCCCCCACCACAATTACTCATCATATCCTACGCTTCTTTGAGATGTGTCATTTAGAAAAGGCATGCATTTTTGTTTCAATAACCAAATATGCAAATATTTGATGCATTTAAACAAACATAAAATCAGACTTTTCATAACTGCTTCTTATCTTTGTGTGCATGTTGTATTTCATTGATGAGTGGTGGTTTTTGAGCTTGGTTTTGAGCTTGGTTTTACTTTTCAAGACAGTTTGTCACTGCTGTGCTGACATCTACAGGTCGACTGTGTTAGTGTCAGGTACCCCAGTAGTGACCTCAGCATTCATCACCATGTCTGTAATCACTCAGATCTGATGGCATTAGTATGACAGAGCTGGGACTTTGGTCGCTGAAGAGTCATAATAATTGATTCTCGACTCTGATGAGCTGAGCTGGTTCCTACAGTAGTAAAGGTTGATGAAAGGCCTGGCTCAGACCAACCTTTTTAGAGTATTTTGGTTAATATTGGACTCATCTTAAACTTTTATTTTTTTACAAAGTCACGTTTTTAAATGTAAATGTTATATCTTCTTAAAAATTTAAGCAGTTTTCTTTGCATACAAGCAAATCTTGCAGTATTTGTCATCAGAAAAGATCAAAATAAATCAAAATAAAGGTAGAAAACCCCTCCTCATTATAATATTTTGTTTTCTTTTGCCATACGCAGCCCAGTTGCCTTTACATGTTCATTGAGCTTTGTTTGTCATCATTTGTTGTGATCATTGGCTGTAATTATCATTCCCATCATATTATAATTAGCTAAGCTGTTTGTTTAGTTTTTTATGCATCAAAATGTATTGTTCTCAGTCATTGTTCTCTAAGTTTCAGTGTGTACATGGTCTGTTGTTGGTATAAAATCCTACTAATCCTCCTGGTATTGGCAGTTTAGCGAAGTCTCAGGTGTTTCCTGCTGTTTTTTTTTTTAACTCTTCCGCAAAATACAAGGCCTAAAGCTGTTAAAGAAAACAACAGAAGAGGTCAATAAAGGTGATGCAGAGGCACATGTTTTAAAAAGGAAAACATTAGAGACTTGAACTGGTTTACAGAATACCAGTTAAAACATAACACAAAATAGAATGCTGATTTGCTTTTTGATGCTTTTTATCTCTAAAGGAGGGAAAGCCCTAATGTAGACAGTTTAAACCACAGTGAACTATTTGCTGTTGCATAAACACAGGCCTCCTCTCAAACATCTTCAATTAGATTTTAGCTAAACCCACAATGTCTTAATTATGTCTCAGTAGGCGACTTAAAAAAAGTTAAATTACTAAATATATTTGCATGCATAATTTAGGATGGCAGTGGTGTGAAAATAAATCAGCAATGTTGCAAAACGATGTTCTGTTTGTCTCGTGTCACAATAAATTGTTCAACCCTGCTGTTTTCCTTTGGCCTATCATTTATTTATAAGCAGCCAGACAAGATGACGGCTTGATATTTGGACAGCTCTGGGCTCACTCCATGTGGATTTTTGCAGTCTACCCAAACTCACTGTTTTTGTCACACTTGTTAAGATACAATAAATGTTCATTTCTGTGGAGGTAATTCATTTTTTCAATTGATTCCTGCAGTGGAAGCTTGGTACTCAAACAATTGTTCCTTCTGCCTTGACATGATAAAATTGTACAGCTGAAGGAACCTTGCACATTTATATTTAATCTGCTAACTCTCATCTTTAATGCATGAGGAGAATGGAAGCCCCCCACCCCCGATTCCCTGTTTGGCCTCCAGGGAGTGGAAAAATGGGGGATTAGAGCAGGATTAAGTCTGTGGTGTGAATAGGAGTCACAAGACCTCTTCTTCCCCCTTCTACTTGACTCCTTTCTATCCTTCATTCTTGTAACATACAAGCTCTTCTGTTCTATTAACTTTAAAACAATCATCAAAGCAAAAAAACTCTTTCAGAATTTTGATAAACAGATTCTTCATACATTTATTTGTCACTTTGTGTCAGAATGACTTCAGTTGGATTGATGGGCTTTCTGCCTGTATCATCTAAACACATCTCCTGCTGTCATTTGTCATCAAGACTTGATACATTACATTGATTTACAGCTTTTAGAATAACAAGGCCCAACAGGTGTTGAAGATTATTTTACAAATATTTCACCTACAAAATATCCCACTTCTTTTGATTCTCTGAAGTTCATCCAACACAACCCGAAAACTAGTGTTGGATTTACCATGTTTTTTTTCTACTTCCTCTAAAAGATATTTAAAGGAAATGTTCAAAATTCACTAGTTGGAGAAGCAATGAACTAAAAGATATAACCAGTTGTTTCATGTCAGTTTTGGTGAGCTTCATGGATGTAGATCTGACCACCACTTTGGTACGTTCACATTTATTTCTGAATTCTTGTAAATAAATGTATTACACAAACATGAAATGGTTGATACGTTCTCCATCATACAGAAATCAATATGCATTTGCTTTGGTGAAATTAGCAATCACTCTCTGTCCTCCCTCATTCACGGAGAAACACGCCAAACTCATAATGAAGGCTGTTGGTCAACAATGAGCATCAGTGCTGAGGCTGGAGCCCTGTATAAAACTGTGATTGGATGTAATTTGGTCGATAATACCAACGGTCTTAAGATTGCACATTGTGTCTGGGTCAATATGGGATTCACACAATACATTACCCCGCTGCGTTTAATAGAGAATGGATTTGACTTTAAATGCTTCTTTGGGCAAGGTCTTCACCTCATTTCTTTTTAATTGCCATTACTTGCAACAATGGCGTTATTTACATTGTAATATTTGAAATTGATTGGGAATATTTAAGTGTTTAAGTAGAATAGTAGTTATGTGCTTCTAAAGGGGAATAAAGCAGCTGTTTAATGTGATAATATGCAACTTTTTCATATTTTTAAATCTTTTCCTTGAGCCAGTCTGTGCCAATATGACCCTTTACAGAGTTAATGAAAAGTCACTTAGCCCCATCTGGTGATTAGATCCGGAATACCACGATTGCAAGATCTCCGTCGCCGTCACGGTACCCAGGAAGTCACGTGTCTCACGAGGGTTAGGCTAACCTAAAGTGGCTAGTGTTGGAGTGTTTTTAGCTCATGATTCCTGCTTTTTTTCAATCTCTCCCTGCTTGAACACAGCTGATTTCTTTGAAGGAGTAAATAACCGCCCCTGTAGAAAGCTATGAAGGCTGAGGAGACATTTCAACAGTTAGATTTAGGTGTTTAGAAGCTGAAACAATATGCTAACTTGTGTAATGCAATGATTTAAAACGGACACCAGAGGGCGCCCAAAACAAGCAAAACTGCATAATATCACTTTAACTTTTTTTAACAGTAACATATTTTTTTATTAAGGATGTTTTCATGTGCATGTACATGCATGTAAATCTGTGTCTTTATATTTCTGTAGGCTCTATAAAAGCTGTAAATCAATAAACAGTGCCACCCTTCAGTCTATTCCACATTAAGAACATGCCATTGAACTTCATAACGCCACCCCTCAGTTTTATGTTATTGTTTCCCCCTGGGTTTGACGATGGGGGGGTTTAAGTGCTCATCAGGTTGTACAGTACACAGTGTCTCTTAGGAGGGCTTACTGAGGGAGGAGTACCCTCAGACTCAATGTCTTTAATATTACATGTTGGTTCATCGCTGCCTCCTTTAGCTTCCAAGCTTCAGTTTGACTTGACGAGGCTTTGTGTGTACAGCTGTTGGTGTTTAGCCAGGTATTCATGTGTGTGTTTTGGTGGCCGGTGCCGTCTGATGTTTCTATGGAGGAGGTGTGCTGTAGGTTTTCTTGGTGTCGCAGGAGGACATCTTCCCTCAACTTGACTCTGCCCACATGTCAACTGGTGAGATTTGGAGATTGTTTTTAATTTTTATTATTTGAGCAGATGGGGAACTAAGCATAGAGATCCATGTAAATGAAACGGCCACCCTTGATCAGGCTTTTTTTGTTTAAGTACAACAGATGAGTATTTTGTAAAGCTGTAATATATGAGAAATATCAAGTTGATTTTTTCAAATTTCTAGTGAGATCTTTGGAAGTGAAACCAGGGGACAATCTTTGCTCATACCAGCTGAAACACTTGCTTAGAAATGGAGAGCGTTGGGCTTGTTTTTGGCACTCAGACATCTATTCTGTTTGTTCTACAGCCAGACAGGACACGGGGTTAAAAAAAGAAAAAAGAAAAAGAAATGGAGAGCGTATCTAGTTTTCCTGTTTTTTGGGGGTTGTGTCACTCTTATGCTATTGAGCATATAAATCTTCATCTGATTTCTCTCTATACATTTTATTTTACTGATATGTTCTGTACTGCTTTTTTAGACTTTCATGTTTATGTTCTTGTTATAAAAAAGGAAGATTAATCACACCCAGTGTATGAAATTTGATAGAACACTGATAATGCTAAGTATGCATTAGCTTGTTTACTAGCCTGCAAAATATAAGACAAAAAAAATTAGCAATATATTTAGCCAGGTTTTAACCTCCCTAATGCCAATCCTAATCTTATTTGAGCTAGACTTAAGTCTGCTTGCATTTTTATTTGTGATTAAATTTAAACTCGGAGTAAACTTTAAGCAATTAAAAAAATATCAATTCAGATTTTTGAATATTCGCATTGAGTATATTGAAAAGGATGTCAAGTTTATTGCATTTTGTCCATATTGTTCTATTTGATGTGATAGCTTTGGTCATGTTGGAGCTGCTGGATGTTCCAGTTCATGTTGTGTGCGTTGTGTGTGTGTGTGTGACTTATCATATCTTTAACATACAGCTGACATGTAAGCTGTCTGTGTAACAACGAGAACAGGATTTACTGTTTCATCACCTCCCGCCTCCACTGTTTACCAGAAATCATATCTGTCTTCGCCGCTGGATCATAATTTACAGCCATCTGAAACATTTTCCGCTCTGACCTCCTCAGGTTAATTATCCTGGAGGACAGCTTGTCAAACAGTGCCAAAGCAGCTTTGGCTTTCAGGGTGATGAGTGTGTGTGTGTGTGTGTGTGTGTGTGTGTGTGTGTGTGTGTGTTTGTGTTTCCTTCTTCTGTTTTACAGTAAATGTGAGAAAGTGTTTGTCTCTTTTGATCTCATATCCTTGATGCACTCTGTGTTTCTGCTTCCTGTCTGAACAGCTTCCTGCTGACCTCAATAAGATGCACCTAACAGACCACGCCCACCAGCAGGTGACGCACATGGCTCCCAGCCAATCAGGATGCAGCATTACCAGTGATTCAGGGTCTAGCAGCTTGTCAGATATTTATCAGGTGGGTACCTCATTGCTTGTGTTTATTGTATATTTGTAAGAGACATGTTTAAATGATTCATTTTATGTACATTTTAAATTCTTTTTACTCTGCTAAATGTTATTCATATTTCTGATTCAGTGTCCTACACTGGTATCAAATGAGGTTTCAGTAAAACATCTCATTTGTTTATTTGGCCACGTGTGTCTCACAAATCAGCTTTTGATATCCCCTCCCGCTTTAACTGTCATGTCCCATGAAAAATAATGTTTGATGAATAAATAATGAAGCTTTTTTTCTCCCGCGTCACCATTAATAAATGAAGGATAATAAATTATGAACCCCATCCAGTCTAGAGACAAACCCACTGTGCCGCACTGTAACATCTGGTCTGCAGCGAAAGTGTTTTTTTTTACTGATTATTATTTGTCTTCATGTTGATGAGCTTCAGTAGTGTTTGCTCACCTGTTACTCATCAGTCAAACTGACAACCTTCCTCTTTATAATCCCTCTCAAATGGATAATTATTTTGCATCAGTTCGTGACTTGTTTCTCTCTGTACTTCCTGCTGTAGACAAAAGGTCATTTCTAGGAAATAAACACAACCTTTCAAGCTCTATCTTTACTTTTGCTGCAGGTAAAAGTGTCACAAAGTCATTGGTGTTGCTGGTCAGAATAACTGTAATTGTTAGCTGACGATGCACTTGTAACTTTAAGATGAAGTCTCTTAAATATTTATCAGTATTTTTTAAACAAAACTTTCAACAAAAACAAAATAAGAGCAACGAGGAAGGAAAAAACGGCAAAGCACAACTCAGACAATGGGGAAAAACTTTGCCTTCTCTCCCTACTTGGCTTGTTTTAGAGCATTTGATGTAAGTCGGGGTAACCTGGGTCAGACATTTAACACAGAGAGCAGATCTTTTCATCCTCAGATTAGGTATTTATCACACGGATTTGATCCCATCAGCTTGTCGCTGACCCTGCTCCGTGTTTGTTTACAGCTGTCTTAAAGAGCTGACCTCCCAGTCAGCTGTAGGCCTCAACTGTCAGCAAAACAGACTGTTTTTGCTGGGGGTTTCGCCCCTGCATTCATATTTTTTCACTGCGCGCTTTTTCCATGTGATCGCCCAGCAGATCAGTTCTCCTCCAACTTCTCAGCTCCTTCTCACCCTCCTCATATTCCTCCCCTTTGCCATTTTATCTCCTGGCTACTTTACATTCTGAACCTTTTGCACAATCCTCTTACATTTATCACTTCTCTACTCCTTCCACCGCGCCATAAAAAGCAGTGCTTCTTGGAGATCAGATGTCCTTCATCTCTTTAAAAAGAATGTCCTCCTAGCTATAACTTGCTCAGCGACCAGTGGTATTGAATTTAAATGGCAAATCCTGAATGCTAATTGAACTGAGCTCTCAGTAGCAGTGAAAAGCATGTCAGTGATGATACCAAATAAAGAGAAAGAAATCACAGCGAGCTGCTGCTGCTTTACACGTTTTTCTGTCCCAAAATGCCAATTCTTTCATTTTTCATTATTGTTTAAAGTCGATGTTTCTCTTCTGCAAGAATTTAACTGACAATATAATGTTTATAATTACAAGCAAAGATAATGAATTAATGCCATTTCAGCATAAATTCATTACCAAGAATTACTAGAAAAATATACTTAAGAACAGGAAGACCTGAGCATCTGGTCTTTTTTTTTTATAGAAATGGTCTAAATAGAATTCTCATCCTACTTTATGGAAAAAACCCACAAATTCTGTCTGAACCTAGAATTGGCTGTGGGCTCGAACATTTCTTTGATCTCACCAAGTGTTTACAGAAAAAATTTTTTAGTGTGTCAAAGTGGAAATCAACGTTTCCCCTTTTCTGATTTAGTCCTTTACCTCTGACACATTTTGGGGAGCATGTGATATGTTTGTAGTAATGTCCGTGTAAAAATAAAATGATGAGTTCACCCTTGAGTTTATAATGATTTTTCCTCGTGTTTCACTATCGACTTTCAGGGTAATAACTGAACATAGTTAGACTCGAACACACTGTCCATGCACCCCTTTGTTTTTCCATTTGTGTGATTACTTGTTTAACCAAATACTGTGCAGAAAGGAAGAAAATGAATCCAACAGCCACCATCTTTAATCTAAACTATCTTTGTTTTTAACTTTTTAGCCTCTCTAACAGTAAACTCAAAATGCAGTGCAGTAAAAAAATTCAGATTAAGTGAATTTTTTTATCTAACTGAACACATCCCTAAAAATGTATTGCTGCAGCAGATGGACACAGCAGTAAAATCAGGCTTGATTTACAGGTCAGTTCTTTTTGTTCTAATGAGAACCTTCAAAAGCCAACAGATGGCCTGCAATTGTGGCAGTGTCACTGGAGAACTCCTCCTTTCACCTCCAGGTTGCTGTTCAGTTCCCAGCTGACACAATAAGAGCCCCCGTGTCCCGTTTAGCCAGACTCTGCCAATCTTTCTCCCTGCACAGAGAGAAATATGCTGGATATGAACTGTCAACACTGGATCTGAATGTTTAACAGTTGGGTTTTACTTTTCAGTTCTGTCACAACTATTCATTTGATTAGTGTTCTTCATGATAATAGTTGATTATGAAGAATGTGTCAGTAAATGTAAATATAGCCTGAAGACATAAAGTATCTAATTACACTCATCCTACTTTGTACTATACTTGTTACTATTATAGATAGAAACTGACATGATATTTTGATTGTAAAGACAATTACTTTGATTTTTGCCCCTTTTACGTTACCTAAATATGTTTTTTGTCTCTGCACTATTTGTAATTGCACAACACCTATTACTTTGCCACAGTGTCTTTATGTGGGACTAATTGCTTTTAAACATCCCCTTTTGATGTGAAATTGCATGTTTTATCCTCTGCCCTGCAGGTTTTAGTTTGTGTTTTTTTAAGCTAAACATTGCTCCCAAAATTGATGCCAAAATTTACTACAAAGTTTTTCTTATTGCAGGAACTGGAGCATGAGCTTGTCTGTTTTCAGTCAAGTAATTTCAATCAATCAAAAGTGATTCTGTTTCACAAAAATCCTTAGGAAACAGACTTTTCATATTCAGTACAAACAAAGTTGAAATACTATGCCATTCAGTTCTGTTAAACCAATCAATTTATAAATTTTTGTTGCAGGCCACAGAGAGCGAGTTGGGAGATGTGGATCTGTCTGGACTCCCAGAGGGTCCAGTAGACAGTGAGGAAGAGGAGGAAGAAGATGAGGACCTGGAGAGAGCTTCAGACACTCTTATGGGCCGAGACCTGGTCCGAGAGTGTCTGGAAAAAGATCCAGCTGATCGTAATGATGATGACATTGGTCAGTTTGAAGTGTTGGCTAGCTTCTGTTTCCTTATACTTTTAAACATAAGTGTGGAAATTCACTCCAGTCTATCTGTTGCTATTTTTGGACTATAAGTCATTCAATAAGAACACCTAGGGGGGTTATACAACTGCCCCCTTTCATAAAGACCCCCGTGAAGTAGTGTCTAAATAGCAGTGCCCTTCTAAAATGTACTTTTATGCAGGCAATCAGAGAAACGACCTCATTAGCTGGACCCAGTGGGGTCCTAGAGAAGGAGGTGACCACATCAGAGAGCTCAGAGAGGCTGTAAAGGCCTGGCCTGCTGCGTTCCTACTGGGGGGGAGGGGAGGGGGGTCTTCTGGCCTTTTCACAGGTTACACTCACAGCTCAGGAGGAAATGTATGCAACAACATGCTTTACCCTGATTCATATTTTGTGCATTTTGTTTCAGTGCACCTATTTACGTATCTTTCACTGAGACTCTCTGAAAAGCTTTCTCTTGATAAACTTGTAGAAAAAAAATCAATTTTTATTAGAAAATCTTGATTTAGCTAAAGCTTTTCCCCTTAAGTGAGGAACACATCAACAGGCAGAGTTCGGGTTCAGTTTTGTGACTTTCCAAGAGGAGGATGACCACTGGATCTCTTGAGCTACAGCTGCTCACCTCAGGTAGAGGAGGTTGAAAGCAGCAGCCAGTCTGATAAATCATTAAAGAGTTTTTCAGACATTTTGAACTGTTTCTGAGTAAAAATAATTTAAAATGTATCACCTTACCCCTTGTAGTTTTGAGTCTTTTTTAAAAAGTAAAATTTCAGCTTATAGATTACTCCCTGTAGCCATCAGTTTTAAAATGACATTTTTTTTTTTTAGCAGAACTTTTTTTAAATGTTCTTCTTAGATAGGCAGAACAAATCAGTTTTAAAGTAAAAATAACTGTTAAAAGTTAATGGGTAAAGAAAAACTCTCCTTTTCCCGAAATCATTTAGCTTCATAATTTGAATGATAGCATTTAAATGGTAAATGGCTTGTATTTATAGAGCGCTTTCTACAGTGCAGAACACCCCAAAGTGCTGTACAACACGATCAGTCACTCACCCATTCACACTCACACTCACACACTGGTGGTGATAAACTACGTTGTAGTCTCAGCTGCCCTTGGACACTCTGACAGAGGCGGGGGCTGCCATGCACTGGCGCCCTCCAAGACCCTCTGACCACCACCAGTAGGCAAGTTGGGTGAAGTGGAGCCCAAGGACACAATGACAATCTAACCCAGCCGGAGCTGGGGATCGAACCGGTGACCCTCCGGTTGCCAGACCGGCCACTCTACCAACTGAGCTAATGCCGCCCCACAATGATATATGTCATTATATATATATATATATTATATTTAACATTATATGTTAAATGAAATATGTCACTCTCAATTAAACATGAAGAGCTGCATAAACACAGAATTAAGTTTTATGTGTGACAATCCATAGAATACCAGCAGAGTAATGCTGTACAAAGTACAGTAGTTTATTTTTGTACAAATGTCTGCAAAACGTCGCTTTAGCCTGCTACTGATTTAAATCAAGACACTTTCAATTCAAAGTAATGAATGTCTGATGAAGAAACTTGTTAGAAGACCAAGCTAAACTAAAAGTGTGGATAGATGCAGAGAGTGAGGATGAGCCGATAGCAGTCAGTGGGAATAAAGAGGTAAAATCGGACAGTTCTCAGCTACAGAGCTGACCAGACGTTGAGCAGATCAGTAGGAAAGGAACGTGTGAAAATATTTGTTGCAATGTATTAATTAGGATGTAGCGTTATCTGTGTTTTAGCTTTTTTATGTTTGATTCTGAGGAGAATAAAGAGTTGTATAGAGACAAGGAAAAGTTCTGATCCTTTCTTCTTTGAGCTATTCTTTTTATTTTAAGATGTTTTGCAAACATGCAGCAGCGCTCATCTGGTATTTTGAAGAAAGGAACATGTTAAAGTTCTCAGACTTAGACCCTTACCTCACAGATCTGAAACATGATGTAACTTTTTATTTTTTCCTGTATTTTCATTCCTTTTTCTTCTCTCTGCTTCCTCCAATATTAAACAGAGCAACTGCTGGAGTTCATGCACCAGCTGCCCGCTTTCGCCAACATGACCATGTCCGTGCGGAGGGACTTGTGCAGCGTGATGGTGTTTGAGGTGGTGGAGCAGGCTGGTACTGTCATACTTCATAACAAACAAGAGGTATGACTCTACAACCAGGATTTCAGTTCTCCCAAACAACAAAGAAACAAATATAAACAATAAGACCACATATGAATAGAACAGAGCTTCTGATGAATTAAAGGCCTAGCATTCCTTGGAGGAACTTTTTCCACTCAGATTTTTCCCTAAATGTCTTTTTGTATCTGCTTCATTAACACAATTGCACAAACTTAAATGAGTGCCTATTTTTACTCAAACATAAAATCTATTATCTGCCCTGCTGAATCATAATTATACTGTTAATATAATTACAGTTTAAGCATCTCATTCTCATGCAAAACATCAATATAAATTCTAACACCTTTATGCATTTTATGTTGTTAACAGATATGTAGATTCAACACACATGTATATGTCAAAGAAAGCAAGAAATAGGAGATTAAAGGACCATTTTCACGTCTTTTTGTTTGTTTATAATGCATCCATCCTCAGTATCTTTCAGTTGATCTAAAACCAATACACACACACACACACACACACTGGTGTGCTCAGAGTCACTGCAGTGTAAGCCCCGTCAATCACTTGCGCTGCTACACAGCTAATTAATTAACTTACATGCCTGAGAAACGGGAGCTCTGTCCTGGCTGTTCGGTTCCACACAGCTGCATTAGAACCGACGGGGCGATAAATAGCTACGAATCGCCTAAATCTTAAAGCTAGAAGGACGGAAATCTACATCAGCAGAAGATACACAAAAATATATGAATAGACAGTATGAATCACAGGTGTGTGTGTGTGTGTCCTCCTGCTGCTTGTGTCAGGTCGATTGATGGGCAGCTCTCCTCCACTTCGAGCGTGTCTCTGTGGATTCATGTTAAATGTCAAAGAAAAGCACTTGGCTCTTCTCAGAAGTCAAAAGGACTGGACTGAGTGAATGTGAGAGGGAAAGAAAAATAAAGAGCCTAAAGTGGTTTAAAAGGGAAAAATGAGGGAGTGAAAGTGCTTGGCGGGACTGGAGGAAATAAAAAATGGACAAGCGAGCCAGGAAGGGCCGGTGAGAATGGCTTGTAATAGAATTTGTAACGGGAACTAATTGCTTAATAGTTTAGTAAATCCAAGGACTCGATGCAGCTTTTTCTTTGTGGATTGTGTTTTTGTTTATGTGTGGTTGATTACCTTTCCTTCCCTCACCAATACTAATTCATCACTGCTGAGAAACATAAACGACAAAGGGGGAATGAAAAAACAGAGAAACTGATGGATAGAGAAAGTGAGAAGGACTGAGAGGTGAATTAGAGGTTTTCTAGGTGAAAAAGAGCCAGAGAATGAAAAGGCAGTGAGGAGAAAATATCAGTTTTCGCTCCAGAGGGAGCCGAGGGTTCATTCACCCTCCTATCCGTTCACTCCCACTCAATGAATGGCTTGTTATATTATACACAATACCTCTTCCACAAAATACTCACACCTCACATTGTGCACATAATGACTACAGTATGATGCATGTCGATTAGGGTTATGTTTCAAGACTTTGATCTGAGTTTTAATAACTAAAAATGTATTATTGTATATTGTATTGTATGTAGTATCAGTTGTTATATCCACAACAGCAGCTTTATATTGGGGTGTAATTTTGTCTTCTTTGTCTGCAGCTGGACCTCTGGTATGTGATCCTGAATGGAGCAATTGAGATCAGCCACCCAGAAGGAAGAGTTGAGAGTCTTTGTATGGGCAACAGTTTTGGTATCTCGCCCTCACTGGAGAAACAGTACATGAATGGAGAAGTTCGCACCAAAGGAGATGACTGCCAGGTAAACGGGGAAATACAGGCTCATTTTCACTTGGTGAACTATTCTAAAAAACTCTTCTCTTGAAGCCCTTATCTCACTGGATTGCAAAGTTGGAGATGCACATATTCGAGAAACTATGTATATTTTAGGTTGGAATCACACTAAATAGTTGCACTTTGATTTTTTTTCTCCAGTCAGTCTCATACCATTCAAATAAACTAGATTAAGGAGGGTTCTAGACACCTACCATGACTGTGACTGTTTTGAGATTTAAAAAAAAACGTATTCAACATGAGAGCAAAGTCTTGTGTCCCATTCAAGGAAACGGGAGAACCTTGCAAAAATGTTTTTAAATTTTGGAAAGTTTTTTGCAAATGTTGCTTGCAAATTGTGGCCAGCAGCTCAGTGAGATACTAACTTAGGTATGTATAAATTTGCCCCCTGGTGATTTTTTTCAAAACATTTTCTAACTTGGTTCTGATGTAATTCACCCAAATAACACAAAGTACTGCTTTCAGCATCATACAAGTCTGAACTGAGTGATCTCATAATCAGGCTAAAGGTAACAGGGAGCTAATTTGTTTTTTTAACTGTTTCGAGGACAAATTAATGTGCATTGCACTTTGAGTTAACTGGCTGCCAGACAAACAGAATCTGAACCACATCCATTATCACCATCAAAGCTTTTGAGCTGCAGTTAAAGCTTCTACTCAGTGCATGGCTTTCTATCAATACAAATGATTATATAGCATTTTTGTTAGCTGTCTTTTATTTGGGAAACGACATTTTATTGTGAGAAAATTATAACTGTAGAATGATTTAGAGTTTTGAGTCATGTTGTAACTTCTCATCTGATGAACAGCTGATGGTAAAGATGTTTAACTTGAATAAAACATAAGATAGAAGATAATCTGATGTAATAAAAAGTAAACAGCTCCCACACTGTTATTATAAATTATTATTGACATTTGACTTCACTTTGGGAGAAAACTGAGAACGTTAGTGATTTACTGTTTGATGAATGGTAAATATTGGAAACTATATATTCAAGGACGTTAATCCAAAATTGACCGGTGTTTGATTTTATTTCATGAATCATTTTGATTTTTATTTAATTTGAGAAAAGGCGTATATCAACTTTTTCCTATTGCTAACACAAGAAAAAGGTTGATGACATTTCTCACTTTAAAAAGAAAAAAGTCTGTTCCTGTTGAGTAGTTTTACAGTTTCTGAAATCTAGCATCAACAATTCATTCTTTGTTTAAAATTAGAAAGAATAATTTGTTGCAGGTCAAATGTGTCAAAGATAAGTGTTTTCATTTCTTCTTTTTTTAAAGAGCAAGTTACCACTATAGCAACCAACCTTCATGAGTTATTTGTTTAATAAATGTTTAATGAAGAGGAAAACTTTACGACAAGCTTACTTTGTGTTGTTGAGAAGCAGTATAATTCTTCTAATAGAGCTAAAAGCAAAACTATCTTTATATGTGGCTGCTATGTGATTTTTTTTTTTTGTCTTTTCTGTCCACACTGACCGATTCCTGTCCTGCTGCACACATCATTTCCTTTTCACTGATAGACAGGAAGTAGCAGAAGCAGTGCGTGGTGATTTCGATTAGAGAAGTTTGAGTGTCTTTGCTCTTTCTGTTCTGAGATAAAATGAGAGGCTTGATGATCTCCGTTAAAGGATGCCTCTGCAAAGCGGCGAGCTGAGATGATTCCCAGCTCTTCTCAAATTCAGTCTTTATCTTTTATCAGTTTCAGTTCTGTGAGAGATTAGCACTGTTGGACATTTTTTTTCCATTTTTGTCAATCCCTCTCATGCCTCAGTTTGCTCACTCTCATGCTTCTTCCGTGCTTTTTTTTGAGTATCCATTCGTGGTGCAGAGCAACATTTTGCTCTACTACAAATTCACTCGCTGTCCCCATGTCGTCCTGGACCAGTTCGTCTGCATCGCCCAGGAGGACTACTGGCGCATCCTCAACCATGTGGAGAAGAACACGCACAAGGTGGAGGAGGAGGGGGAGATCGTGATGGTGAAGGAGCACCGCGAGCTTGATCGAACTGGAACGAGGAAGGGTCATATTGTCATCAAGGTTTGTGATTTCTGAGAAGAGTTTAAGGAACCAGTGGGTTTTACTTGATTATAAATCACTCAAGGTTTTTGTTTGATGTGTTTTTCTGTAATTCTTTAATCCAGGGGTACATTAAATTTAGTTTCCTGATCAGAATGACACAAAAATAGACACTCAAAAGGCTTAACATTAAGCTAATTTGCTTTTAAACTTGTTTAATTTATCCCCAAACATTTTATTTGTCCCCTTATTTCTCCAAATAGCCCTTTGCAAAAAGCTTCTGTGCAGCTGCTCGATCTTCTTTAATGATCGTTATGAAGCCCCACTAGCAGTACATTGTCTGCTAGAGCATTTTCTTGTATGCCAGATAGCCCTGCCTTCCAAATCCTTTTGATCCTTTCCCTAAAGCTCCAGAGGGCAGCCAGGTATTGATCGGATAATAGGCCTGAATGATCCTCTTGGCTGCTGCTCAGAGGAAAGCTGTTGGCTCTAAAACACATCCAGTGGAGACGAGTCAATTCACAAGTGTTAGCATTTCCGTTTCTCTTTTCTGACTTTGTTCTTTTTGTGTCAGACAAAAGTGGATGCCTTTCTTGTTTCTGTTCCCTCTTGAATGAATCGTTTCCTATAGAATCCTCTGCTGAGGTGACACTAACAAACTTGCTGATATTAAAGAGTTAACATTTCTGGAATGTTTTCTTCTACTTTAAATTAAAAAACAAATCCCACTGCATGTTGCGTAATGCGTGTAAAATAATTTGCTTTACATCTGTAGCATTTGTCCTTGTCATTTTTTATGATTTATGATTACAGAATCGACTCTAAATAGTGCGGTAGTGTGCAGGATTTTCATCAGTGTGACTTAATAAATGCATGTTCATTTTTTGACTTAGGGAACTCCGGAGCGTCTAATCATGCATCTGGTAGAAGAGCCGTCTGTGGTGGACCCCACCTATATTGAGGACTTCCTGCTGACTTACAGGACCTTCCTGTCAAGCCCCATGGAGGTTGGCAAGAAGCTGCTGGACTGGTTCCAGGTGGACAGCCTCCGGGACACGGTCAGTGTGTTTGTGGTTACAGCCAACTCCAGACAGCTTAGTAGGGAGGACTTTCTTAGTTTTTTTTTTTTTAAAGAAAAGTGTTTTCTTTTAAATCTATGTCCTCTCATCTATCCCATTATAAAATATGTGTTTTTAAGTGGCGGTCCTTATGCTTCTGTCAGCTTTCTGTTCCTTTCATTGATGGAAATTTATGTGTTGCTCTGCTCACCTGCCGATCAATACAAGTACAGCAAGCTCAGCTGTCCTTGAGCCAAGTAGCGATTCGTTCATGCCTGAAGCTCCCGTTGTCCATAACAGCTTTAACCTAAGATTAGTCTTGTACTGTCAATAGTCTTTATGTAGTTGTCATTCAGGCTTATAATCTTTACCCCCCCAGGCAGGATCTAATCATGTACAGCACAAACAGGAAGAAAGTTGTAGGGTTTGTAGTAATATGGGAAAGTCCTCCTGCTGTTTGTCAAAACTTAGAAAATAATCATTGGTTAAATAAATTCTAGTCTTTGGGTCTGCATGCTGCTTCATTAAGACTTGCATTGACATTGTAATTTACCTAAAACACTACAGTGTCTTTAGGTGACATCCAAACATGATGCCCTGCAGGATAAAGATACTTCTCACGCTGTTCTGCACAAAACGTGAAATAATTCCTTCTCAAAGCAGCTTGAACACTAATAAAGTCACTTTTACAAAGAAAGAAAAAGTGAAAAGGAAACTATTATAAGAGCTGCATCTGTCCTTTGAATAAAGGTGTCAATGTTTCTCACAGGTAACAAGAATAGTCCTGCTATGGGTCAACAACCACTTCAATGACTTTGAGGGTGACCCGGCCATGACGCAGTTCCTGGAGGATTTTGAGAAGCATCTTGAAACTGCAGTAAGATCAAATAAGAGTCAAAACTTAAATTTATGTAAAAGCTTTATTCATCAAAATTAAAGCAGGCAAAGTGTTCTTGCGACGTTCATACTAGTTTAAACCACAAAACATTCTACTTTATTTCTCTTATCTAGAAAATGAAGGGCCATCTGAGGTTGCTGAACATTGCGTGTGCAGCCAAGGCGAAGTGGAGACAGATCACGCTGCAGAAAGCATCCAGGGAGTCACCACTCTACTTCAGCATCAAAGGCGGCTGCGAAAGAGGATTTGGCATCTTTGTCGAGTCAGTGGAAGAAGGAAGCAAAGCTGCAGAGGTCGGACTTAAGCGGGGAGACCAGGTGAGAAGTCATTGTAGGATATCATTTGGTGAATTCATCACTCAGTGATTACTGATGATATTATTTTTTGTCAGTGCTTCTATTCTTGTACATGTTCATTTTTTAAATCAAAATTTACCCAACTAGTCACATGTTGCACACCTTTCCTCACTTTCCAGTCTCTCTGCTGTCAAAGTCTTAATATTTATTCTAGATTTCTAACTAGAAACAATCAGAATGCAGTTGTTTCATCTCTTTGTGCTGGATTTGCTTGTACGATCGTATGATTTGAGTGGTTGCAAGGTCAGCAGTCTTATTTAAAGCATTCATGTGACAGTGTGGTTGAACAACATTTTTAGAGTACAACAGACCTGCAGTGGATCTATGTACTTGTAAACAGTGAAGTGAAAGCATGTTTAGATATTTTGGTAAATGTTTGCATTCTGTAATCATAAAAAACAAAGTGAAGGCCAGATCTATTTAAATTTTGAAGAATTTCCTATGATGTGTCCATGTGTTTTGGTATGTAATTCAAATAAGGCCAAGAGAAATAAACAATGCAACTACATTAGAGAACAGGCTGTATTCAGTGGCCAAAAATGGCTATCCCCTCTGTCAAAACATATCCTGGCAGTAGCGAGCTATTTTTATTCCAGTAGGTTTTTTTTTGGCTGGAAGCAAAAAACCATCAAGAAACAGTAAAACAAAGGTTGTATGAGAAACAATTAAAATCCGGAGTAAATATGTACCGCTATATGAAAATAACTAAAACAAGAAACCCTCAGAAGATTTATGAAAAGATGCATTTTTCTTAATTTGGATCCACTGGAGTTTGAATATTCAGCTGCTATATTCACTATGAATTTGGACACAAATCTTTTTAAGAAATAGTGAGAATAAATAAAAGTGACTCAAAGGTTTCAGCATTTTCTGTGTTATTAAAATTATGAAAAAGTTTTGGGTTCATTATGATGAAGGCAGATTAAGCAAAATTGTGTAAAAAAAAATAAAAATATGTGTTTCAAAACTATTTGTACACTTGTTTTTAAAAACTTGATCAATGAGAATTGGAAGCAAATCTAGCAGTCCGTGACTATATTCATTACATGCCACTGTTTCTTCTCAGCCACAACAACAGGAAACAGGCAGGATGCAGATGCTAACTTTTGAGTAATCTGTGTGTGAACTTAAAGAAAACTGCTGACAGCTTATCAGTAGCAAAGCTCAGAAGAGGTCGAAGTGACTCCTGATGTTTGTGTTGGCCTTGTGACCCACTGTTCAGGGTAGTGAAAGTAGTTGGATCCCTCCTAAAAATGACCACAAGTGTTAAAAACTTTTTTTTTTGTTTTGGCCAGTTATAGAACTCTGATTATTTAGAAGAAAAACATATATTTCCTACTTGGTTAGCCTACTATAGTGCATGCACTTCCTGTTTTTTTAGTCACAGTTCAGCTAGTCTTATATCCAATGGTGCTGCAGCAAGTAGGGAAAAAAAAATCTAAGTTATTAGCAGATCCTTTTAGCCATGTTTCACACAGCTACCTCTGAACTGCACACATCCGTTTTGTGTCATTTATAGACACTTAAACCACACTTTGCTTACAGTAAACAGTTTTGCAGATGTTCCGAGTCATCATGGTTAAGAATAACTACCCAACAGGGAGATTTTCTGTTTGTTGATTATAAAGAAGAAAATCAATAGATATTTTTAATTTAACTCTATCTCAATAAGTAACAACATTTATACCGTTAAAATGTATTATTTTGTTTTTTGTTTCAGATCATGGAGGTTAACGGTCAGAACTTTGAGAACATCTCATTCACCAAAGCTGTGGATATTTTGAGAAATAACACACACCTCTCCATCACTGTAAAAACCAACATATTCGGTGAGTGAAAAGCGGTTTTTCTACAAGTGCTAAATTGTGCAAGGTGTTGCAAATATTGTGTATGAAATTGCCAAACTTATGTATATACTAGACAACCTCTTCCTCTTGTTTTCCAGTCTTTAAAGAGCTCCTTAGCAGGATCATGCACGAAAAGAAGAACGGCGTGCCTCACATCCCTAAGATCCAGGAGAAAAAAGGCAACCGCTTCTCCATCCCTGACCTCCCTGGAGACATGGAGTTCCCTACAGACCATAAGAGCACCCGCAAAATGAAAGCCAACACTGTGTCAGGAGGACGAAACAAGATCAGGAAGATGCTGGAGAAGACGCGCTTCAGCATTCTGCCTCCTAAACCATTCAGGTAGGACCTTGTACTGCAACACTGCTTGAAAAATGATGGAGAAAATACAAATTTAAATGGGGAAAAAAACCACAAAGCATTCAGCATGTGTGCAGGAATCTAACCTGAACCAAACTCATCAGTTCGGCTTTAGAGATGATATTTTTCTATCCTTTTTTCAGCTTCTACAGTATGAGTAAAAAATGGAGGAATTGTACTATGACTTTAATGCTCATCTGCACTTAATGAGAAATGCTGGTTTGCTGTTCCCCTGTCCTATCATATCACAAATCTTGCTATTGAAATGTGTCATTTAATTTAGCAATTTTTTTACAGCGGTTGTAAATGAAACAGCTTCAAGGCGAATTACAGAAATCTAAAAGGCATCATCATCATTGTTAGTGTCTTCTATAATCAGCAGATTGAAGCAGCCTCTGGAGCAACTGAGCAGACGAGGCTCATATTCAATTTTCTACCCGTAACGTAGCGATGCAGTTTTGATTTCATTTCATCATTTCATTCCTCTCCAGGCCTCATTTACCTCTACGGTGTGTCGGCGCAAGTAAGAGAGCAGACACTGTTCTTTCTCTGTTAATTAAAGAAGGAAGTCATTCAGTGCAACTCTCTTTCCTGCACACACACACACCGTCATGTATGTCCTCTCACTTCCAGCTCAGCGCTGACTGAGTGCACCAAACCACGCAGGTCACACAAAACCCTAATGTGCTTCGTCTCATAACACACACCATCACACGGCTGTTTGATCCAGTTTTCAAAGGTTCTCAGCTGCTATCTATTTATCACTCAAACAAGGGTTTCGTTGCTCTTTCAAACAAAACTCCTGGCTGATTAAAGGGACAGGAGATGAGGATGTAAGGAAGACAGGTGATTAGGGTCTTTGAGGATTTACCAGCACCTTTTACTAGATGATGATGTGAGCGGAGGGACTGCTGCAATGCAGTCTAGAGTTTTGTGATCACATGAGAAAAGACAGAAGATAGAGATGTATGTGAGTGCACTCTGACCATAAATTCTGTCTAGTTTCACGCCCCATTTTAAGGAAATTCACGAACAACAAAACCCGGAACACCATCTAAAGCACTGCAGACCTCACTTGGTTCAGGTTCAGGTCAGAGGTCATGGTTCAATCATAGGACACAGATGGGATAGACAGTGGCCAAACTCCAGCTGACCAAAAAGAACACAAATGCCCATTTCATAATTCCATTCAACAATCCCTCTATTACTTTGACCTGTGTGAAAATACTAACCATCAGTTTTAAGAGTGCACAGAGATTCACTGTTATTATATTTTCAAATAAATAATTTCACACAGAAATGTGATTCAGCTGTTTAATCTGCTCACTGTAACAATAAACAGGAAAATAAAGTGATTTTCGTGACCTCGTGTTTTCTGACATCTCATGCTGCGTTTGCCGTCATTTTAAATTCACACCTGACATTCTTCTGCATATTTACTAAAGCAATGTCTTTATGTCAAAACCATGTGTTGAATACACTGTCAGCATAAGTGTTTTAAACATGCCTAAGAAATCAAATTTGTCCTACTGCTGTTCTTCAGCAGAGCTCTGCTTCTGTTTTTTTCTCCTTTAGTTTTCATGTGTTTAAATGTTGTCTTTCTTTTGCCTGTCTCTGCTGCTTCAGGGGCCTGTTTGGGTAAGACCTCTTGTGTAATTCACCATCCTCCAGTCATAATGTTTTGTATCCATCTGCAGACCTGCACACAGCAGGCTGTCAAACAAAGACTCACTACCAGCCTCCGGGAAAACACTTCTGGAGGACTATAGTTGTTGGTCTCAACCTAATATATTATAGCTTGATTTTTTGCTAAAGTAGTGGTGTTTTGTATTTTCACAATTCTGTAAACATTTTCATTGGGGCATTTCATCTAAATCTAATCCATAGAAAACAAAACAACACTGTCACATCACATGACATGTGACCTAATTCTTCCTTTTTTCCATTTGTATTGATTTCCCCATTGCATTCTGTCTATAGATACATTTCCCACACCATTTTACATGTATGTAGATCAAAGCAAATCTAGTATTTGAAATATTATAGTCATGGCTCAAACTAAAGAAACTTGATTGAAAGTTTTCAGACCTTTGCCCTATTTCTTTTCATTATTTTAGCCTTATAAAGTTATATATCTCTCAGTTTTTTACTACATTTTGCTTGTTTCTGTGCGCTGACACAATTTAGTTTAGACACAAAATATGGTCTTAGAGTTGAATGTGCTTGTCAGAAGATAATGGGAATAAAAAAGCAATCTGAGACAGTTTCTTTCTATGCATAGATTTAGAGAGTGACTTGGAAAAGTGCCTGCAGAATCTAAATCTAAATTATGGAGCCATCCATTATTATAAATGGGGAAAGGTGTCAAACCACAAGCAGACATTTGTCTGAATTATCCAGACAAATAGAGATATCAGAAATTAGTCACCGCAGTCGATGCCCAACTCCTCCTATCAAGATTTTATGCTAGAGGGCCCACACCACAGCAGTGTTTTACTGACGTTAAAGTTAGCTAAAAGACTTCCTGACCACAAGAAGTAAAATTAGAGGTGAGCCAATTAATCAGCCAATATTTGTCACTTTATGAATAATCCAAAAAGTGTTTTACATAAAGACAACTGGACTTCTTTTGTTCTTTGAAGATGTTTTGCTTCTCTCTGAGGAGCTTTGTCAATTCTGTCTGTAGCAGGACAACTAATAATCCGCTCTCAGCCATGCATCATCAGAATTTAATTTTTTTTAAACGGAAGAAAACTAAACATATTTGCCTCCTTTAAAAAAGGAAAAGAAATCAAGCAACTTCTAAACAAAATGCTGTGCTCTCATTGAAGATTGAACATCTTGACAGAACAGGGAACATGTGTTAGGAGTTAGATTAAACCAGACATCAAATATCACTTATGTAATACTAATCATGGTGGTGGCAGTATCATGCTATGGGGATGTTTTTCTAAGAATTCGACTAATGCATCACAAAATACAGGCCAGTATTAGTCCTGAATGGGAAAAGGTCTGAAGATTTTTTTATCTGCTCTTTTTATTCGTACATCATTGTTGGGTCTTTGTCTTGACTTCATTTCTTTAAGAGTGAATATCATTCATTACAGTGCTAATTCTTTCATTCTGATAATACTACTCCTTTGCTGTCTTTATCTATGTTATTACCTTTTTCGTGCTTGCTAAGTATCCACTGCCTTTCTTTCCTGCTTTTTCAACATGTTGTTTCTTACCTTCTCGAGCCTGATCTTTAGTCACTTGTGCCTTCATCGTTCATTCCTCTGGGCGCAGTACCTTTCACTTGATTATTCAGAGATTACAGAGTCTTTAGTGCAGCCAGACAGTGGTTGTGTAAATGAAATGGAAGCATTACTGTAAATATAGTGCAGAAGTATAACTCATAACGAGTGCATTTGCAGAAGGAAATTAACTTCTAAAATTTCTTCCTGAGACCACAACTTAGAAAAATGTATGAATATTTTCTTTTCAATGTCAATTCATGTTCAGCTTGCAGCACTGTAGGTTTATCAACTTTAAGTAGCTGATTGGAGCCATCACAGCTTTGTATGAAGGTGCTACCAATTCTTTTGACTTCCATATTTGTGATTTAAAGCTTACAGTGTCGAATCTGTCCTTGGGTTTTCTCTCAAGAGTTCTGATTTCCTTCTCATATGTGCAGATTCATGCAGCCCAATGAGACCCTAAATGTGCCTTAACTGTTTGTGTTGGGTTATCCCTGTGCAACGCTAGAGCTAAGAACACAAATATATTTAAGTTATAAGTCATCAGGAAAGGCATAGGAAAATCTGAATGATCTAAAGCATTCATGACTCTCCAGTGTGCTTTTTGTGTTTGTCATGTGTGTTTAGTGGACATGTTTGTGTCCATAGGAGCTTCTTATCAGTTCCTGCCATTCATGAAACCCCCTCATGAATAGATCTCAACAGGATCACCGCTGCATATTAAAAGGAAACTATAACAACATTTGTGTTATTATAGTGCAGGAGTGAACATATTGATAAAATCTATTTTTCTGTGCTATGAGTTGCAATTTTAATATACTCTCAAGGTGGAGCTGTCAGTCTTGTCTTTTCACTTAAAACTCATAACAAAAGATAAAAAAATGTAGAAATGTCCTATTTTCTCAAATTCAGTTTTTTATTAAAACTATACTTATTTTATTTTATTTTTTCCTTGTAGTGATGGCGGCATGGGTCAGTCTCAGGATGACAGCATCGTAGGCACCAAGCAGTGCCGTCACAGCGTGGCCATCATGCCGATTCCTGGAAACCTCTCATCGAGCAGCCCGGACCTGCTGCAGCCAGCAAGCAGCATCCTCGACTTCTCCAATCCTGCAGGTAAGAAACAAACGAGAAAACCGTCAATTCAACAAGTCAGATGAATTTTAAGTGAACCATTTGTTTAATTAAATGCATTTAGTCACAGCTTGCGTTATTTTGTTCTTTAACTCTTGACCTATGAACGAATCGTCTGTGGATGCCGTTTTTCTAGTTGTCACAGGAAACAATCAATAGAACAACAAACTGCTGCATTAGAGGGAGATTGGATTCTCCCATAATTCACTGCTAGTTTAAACGCTCTCCAGGCGTGTTCAGAACCTATAATGATATTTACCTTCATACAACACAGTGAATTCAGTACATACACAAAAAAATTAAGACACAGTCACACCCTTTTCATCTTTAAAAGTTGATGCATTTCATTTACATCTGTGAAGTTTTTAGCCGTGCTTGCTTACATCAGCATGGTCTATTTTAACCTCTGTCTGTTTTAGATTTTGTGGTTTTTCTCTGTTGAGAATCTGTCTTCTAAAGACTTGTCAGGACGCGAATGGAAATCAGAGGAGACTCGGTTTTTATCCACACATCAGGGTTTGATTGGCTGATATTCAGTTTCTGGTCTCTTGTTTCATAATTGGCTTTGTTGTAGTTGATGATTGACCTCAAAGAAGCGGCCATGTTGTAATAAATGAGGGTTCTTTATGGTTAAATGTGTTTGATGCTGTTTTTTAAACTTTCTTTAAATCTACAGTAATAAAGTGAAAAATATAGAACCAACACATTCATGAACTTCAGTGTATTTTATTCAGTTTGTTATGAATGTGTGTGTAAAGCAATGTTTTCATTACCCCGACTCTCAGCTGTAGCTGACCTTTGCTGTCATCGCTCGGTGTTTCAGGCATCTCTGTCACAGTTGAGTTCTTCTCTTCTGAAGCTGTTATGTTCCTCCTGACCTGACGCTTTAACCTCACTGAGCGGTGAAACCACTTGTGGAAGGACGGCAATGCTCAGCACAAAGACGCTACGCAAACAAGTTGTCATCCTTGAGCAGGAAAACAGAGAGTCTACTGCACAAGCTCTCTCTTTTTGTCTTTATTTCTCCTTGAAATACAAACAAAAAAAATAACTTTTCCTGTCAAAGGTACACTCTTGCAAAGGAAGCCTGTGGGGGCTGTTAGCACTGGTGTACACACACACACATAGACACACACACAAAGCTAGTCATAACTTTCTTGTGGTCTGTCTTTTTGAAGCATCACATATCTGTTGTGTTGGACCAGAATTAACCTCCTGGTCTATTAGAAGACATTTAAAATCTTCTCCTGTCAGTGAGGCTTCTGAGTGCACAATTATTTAAACTAACACAGAAGACTCCTCGTGAGTTATTTTTGCGTGTAGTCAGGCTGAGAGAAGGAAAAGCCTGAAAGAGAACCCAGAGAAGTGGGTAGTCTTGAGTTTTTCTATGTTTTATACCTGATACAAAGACAACTTAAGCCAGCTTCTCACTGGGCTGCGACTGTTGGTGACAAATTGCAAATGGCAAGTTTTTAAAAAATGTCTCAGAACATTTGCAACCTGTGTCGCTTTTTGAAATAAAAATATTTGCACGATGAATTTTCGTCTCAAATGGGTCCGATTTTAGTTTTTTGTGAGTCAGAAAGTGCGAGGAATGTGTGACAACTTTGGCCACCTAGCTGAAAATATTCACATTTTCTTATAATTTAGCCCGAGGAGATCCTGGCTTTACCCTACAAACACACAACTGTGTTGTAATAACCATCTAACGTCATATCTAGTTTTCTTTTACTTTTCTTGTCTGCTGAAAGAAAACCATCTTTTCCAGACTCTCTGCAGAACTTGTAATGCCCTCCATCAAATCCCTGCCTGTAATTACATTAACATTCAAAACTGAGGCTCAGACAAACCTTTTACCCAAACTCTGCAGCATAAGCATACTGCATGTGTCTTTAGCTACTGAATGCCTAATCTGTGGCTGTTTGATAATCTGCTGAGTTGTTCTTTTTCAGGACCACCTCTGGTTTTATTGTAATTATTGAACGGTGGAAACCTCTCCATTTTCTACAGATGTTCATTTTATAAAACAGGGTCTCAATTTGTTTTTCTTAACCAAATGTTGAAGTAATTTGCCAATAAAAAAGAAATATATAATTAGACTAAATGACTAATGAATATAACAATAACAATAATGATAAAATCATCTTTAGATGCAGCTTTACTTTATATTTGATTTTGTGACACACTCATAAATCTTGACCTTTGAGCATTACAAACTGAAATCATTTATGAATGAGAGCCTGGATATTAACGATCCTTTACTTTGAAGGAAGACCAGATTAATCGTTTTTTTAGATTTTCCTATGAATTGCTTTGTGTTTCGCCTCATGTTTGAAACTTGGCTGTGGATCTGATACATGTAGCTTATGTTAAGTTTCACATCATTCTCACATCCACGGTTTGCTCTTTTTCTGTTTCGATTTTTCCTTCTCCTGCTTTTTGTAATTTTAAACAGATGTTCTGATGTTGAGTCACAGGCTTTCGTCTCTGGTTTCCCACCAGCAGATTAAAGAACTCTGCTGGTTTTTGTCGTGATATTTCCAGCCTCTGTGTCTCTTTGTGCTTCTGTCAGACTTGTTCCCATGTGTAATTACAGTTTTTTCCTTTTCTTCTTCTGCTTCCTAAGCCTTGGGACTGTACTGTAAGTACATTTATCATCAATGCCACTGTTAGATTTCCCTCAAATGTCCCCTATATCTTGTTTTTCCCTACAGTGTTTTTATATGAGCTGTATCCTCCAGGTTTTGTGTTTTGGGCCTTGTATTGTGCCTATATTTCTTTTTCATTATCTGTTATGGTGATACCTAATAGGTGACCTGTTTTCACTACTCTCCTTATTAGTTTTACTCCGAACCTTGGTGTTAAACCCCAGCTATTCCTCCCTCAGTAAGACAACTAAAAAAAAAAAAAAAAAAAAAAAAAAAAAAAAAAAAAAAAAAAGTAAGACAACATGCCAAATCCCTCTGCTGCTTTGGATCATAGATCACATTTTGACTGAAAGTTGGAGCGAATCCATCTTTAGCATCAGTCAATGGATCAATTATGTTATTTATGGCAATTAATGATTCCTAAATAAACTGATTTGGTGTTTGGCTGAGAGGACAGTGATACTAGTCCTGCAAGCAGCTACAAAACACAGCTTCTCCAGAGAATTATATATGATTAGCCTCCTCTTCATCTTCTCCCTTTTTCACAGGATACGATAGCTGTCTTTTTATCTAAAAGGCTTCCCACTCTCTAATCACAAATCACAGCTAATGAGACGCAAAGCATTCAGCTTCCAGTCAGCCTCCTCTCACCACCCAGCTGCACACGAACACAGAGAGGAAGGAGGCTGCTGAATAATCTGAGGATATGTTCATTTTTAGCTCAAGAAATGCTTATAGTTTATGTCATGTGATAACTATGAGCTTAGTTAATAAAGAAGACATTTATCTACAAAAAAGGCAGCAAATGTCAGAACTTTAAAATATTCTTCATTCTACAAACTAGAAAAATCTAATAGGTGGAAAAAAGTGATTCATTGCTTTTACATTCTGCCATTTCTCAGAGTATAAATAACTATTCATTGTAGACTAAAATAAATAAATGTCCTTTAAAGTTAGAAAAATGTATAAATATTTTTAGATGTCACAAAGGGAATCAGGAAGTTATCGGATTCACTACAAATGGAAAAACCCTCTTTACAAAAATGCTCTGACAGATTCTTGTAAAATGCGTAAAAATAGAAATTGAAAATAGAAAGCAGCAACAAAATAATAAAATTTAACTAAATCTGAACCTAGTTTACACACACACACACACACACACACACACACACACACACACACACACACACACACACACACACACACGCACGTAACACACAGATTCAGCTCCTTAAACAAGCACAGCTGATTGATCATCAGCATTTACTGGAACACTATAGTTATTGGTTTAGCCTTCAGTCGTTTGTTTCGTCTTATTGTGCCGCTGTAATGATTGTAATAAAGATATTGTCGTCTAAACACACACACTGATCTGGTTTCTCCACTTGTCGCTGCGTGGCGCTCATAACTCGTTGGATTTAAAGCTCTGTGTCTGCCTGTGGCTAATGGGCCGTACGCTCCTCAAATGCAGCGTTTCACTCAGACAAAACGTTTCCATTATTTAACGCGTTCAACCATGGAAGTCAGATTTCTCTGCAAAAGCATCTGCAGCTCCGTGACTCCGTAATCACTATGAATATTTTATCTTTATTGAAGTTAAAGAATATTACTGCAGATCACCTTTTATGGAGGTGATTTAGCTATTGTTTTATTGCTGAATTGATCATTTTTATCACTAATATCTGCCCTCTGTCCCCCTCTGTCTCTCCCTAAGACATCCCAGACCAGGTTATCAGAGTGTTCAAAGCAGACCAGCAGAGCTGCTACATCATCATTAGTAAGGACACTACGGCCAAGGATGTCGTCACCCACACCATCAATGAGTTCGGCCTACTTGCAGCACCTGAGACGTACTCCCTGTGTGAGGTGTCCGTCAGCCCAGAGGGAGTAATAAAACAGCGCCGCCTTCCCGACCAGCTCTCCAAACTGGCTGATCGGATTCAGCTTAACGGCAGGTGAGCAACACAATCATCACGCTGCTCTTGGATTATATAGATATATATCTTTTTTAAATTGATTAAGTGACTTTGAAGAACTGCAAAGCAACAAAATGTCAAGCTTGTATAGGATTTGTCAGAAGAAAAGTATGCAAACCTGTCCATAAATCTGATCCACATGAAATTTTGGAAAATAAAAACAAAGCAAGTCTTAGCTAAAGCTCAGAACCCTGAAAGCTGATGGATTTTCTATCCTTTCTTTGTTTGGTTCAAACTTTAAAAGCTCACAGCCTTCATCTGAATCAAACTTCAGATTCAAAGACCTTTTTATTTAGAAGTATTTTGGTCTAAATTTTAACTTGGCGGCTCCAAACTTTTCTTGAGATTAGAAAGCGGCTCATGTCTGATACACTGTTGCAGATTAAATTCTTCTGGAGGAGTGATTCTCTGTCTGCTTCCTGAGGATGTGATTTACTTAATTCAGCGTTGCTCGGCTGCACAAGTTGAATGAAAACCAGTGGGACTCCAGCTGCTAAAGAGCAAAAGTCAGCACTTCTGTGCTGCTTCACTGGAATGAAATAATAGAATACTGTTACTATGTACTCTATAAAGGTTTTTGTACTTATAAGTGTTTCTTCTTAAGGTGTTTTCTGTTCCTTTTTCCTTTTTTATCAGTTCTGTCTTGGTTTGTAGAAAGTCAAAGTTCTTTGTCTTGTTAGTATTTAGGATGAAAGTTAAAAGAATGCAGAAGAAAATTTGACTGCAGCACCAGAGTGTGTGTCCTAAAGTGGCTCCTCCACCAGTTTTTCACACTTTTATCCTTCTCTCCTCGTCTCCTGGGGTCTCTCTTCGGTCCCCTCCCAAACAGGCTAGCATGAATTTTTCATCCTCTGTCAGGGGCGGAGGCCTCTGCAGACAGCATGGCATGTCTAGAATTATTCATACGCACACTCACACAAGACACACACAGAGACATCGATACAACCTACTTCACAGACATCCATTCACTCACGTACTGCTTTAAATAACAGCACAGGTTTATTCCTTCACACATTAAGACAAAATTAATTATCCTCCTGTATTTGTCCTGTAAAATTCGAGGCATGTAGAGATGGGCAACATCATTCATGGATTCCTTCACTTTACAATTTGATGGTATTTGTACACATGTGTACACACAAACACACAATGCACTGTCAGCAGGATGTACAATCACAGTATTCAGCAAATATTCGTGTTTACCAGAAGCAGTTGGGTGAGTTGTATTTTGCCTGTTTGTATCAGTCATCCTCTGCTGCTGGTGATTGACAGGTGGTCTGGGAGGGGCAGGCTGAGCCAATAGAAAACCTCCTTCCTGCTGTCAACATGAATATAAATGAAGCAAGTGGATTCAAAGCTCAGAACACACAAACGCCTCTGGCCTATACAGCAGATTTTGGCTCAGTTCAGTTTACACTTTTTTTCTTCTTATCTTGTTTGTTTTCATTGGTCTGTTCTCCCTCATCATTTTTCTTTTATTTTCTTTCACTATTTCTTAAATCACTCATTTTTTTGTACATCCTTTACTGGGGCATCCCAGTAACAGTGTTACATTTGATTAAACCTCCTCTTTTTGGTGCTTTGAGACACCCCGTTTCACATCTCATGTTTTATCTCAAATGCATTTAGCTTGATCACATCGCTGCTTGTTGCCGCTCTTCTTTCCAGCTCTTCCTCTAGTGTTGTTGTGCAATTTAGAGTTGCATCTATGCCAACACTTTACTCCTGAGGAGTGCCCACTTGAGGTCCATAATGCTCTGAAGGTTTGCACTCAAGACAACCACATTTTAGCCCCATTAGAGGGAAAGTAACAGCGCTGCATTCGTAGACCCTGCTGCTGGAAGTCTCTACCAGAAAACTTTGGTTGTTCAAACTTGTAGCTCTTCTTTCAATGTGTCTCCTTTTATCTATCAGTATTGGAGTTCATTAAAGAGGACAAAATGCCAAAAAGGAAATAACAACCAGTTGCATTAGTCTCCCTAACTCCAAACCTTGTGGTATTTTTATTTATAATTCCTAATTTCACCTTCTCGTTCCTTTCTCTATGAAGATACTACCTGAAGAACAACATGGAGACAGAAACGTTATGTTCAGACGAGGACGCCCAGGACCTCCTCAGAGAGAGTCAGATCTCTCTGCTGCAGCTCAGCACTATGGAGGTCGCTGCCCAGCTCTCGATGAGAGACTTTGAACTCTTCAGGAACATCGAGTCCACAGAGTATGTTGTCTAATAATTACAATAAACTCTTCAGAGATTGTTAGCATAAAATGTCAACGCTAAAAGAGAAAATTATGCTTTTTTTTTCATGCAATATTAGGAAAATTCTGTTTTTTAATGTCTCTGTCTTGGTTTTCAGGTATGTGGACGACTTGTTTAAACTAGACTCCTCTGCTGGATGTGGAAATCTCAAACAGTTTGAGGAAGTGATAAACCAGGAAACTTTCTGGGTCGCCACGGAGATCTTGAAGGAACCCAACACCCTGAAGAGGATGAAGACCATCAAGCACTTTATCAAGATCGCCCTGCACTGCAGAGAGTGCAAAAACTTCAACTCCATGTTTGCTATTATCAGGTCGGTTAATCATTTAAACTATTTTACTCATTAATGAAGAGACAAGAATCTTAATCTGTGTTTGAATCCACTTCGACTGCAAATGTGTCCAGAGAACGTCCTCGACTTATTTTTGTTTCCTCACCCTCAAGAGACTCTTTTATGATTCAAAACAAGACCATTGTTGCTCTTTTAGTTTGGTTCTAGTTTGCTGTTTGAACAGAATAAGACTGCACTTGAATGCACCATTATACTTACATAAAACCATGTTTTAATCATACTCATCTCATTTTATCGACATTGTTCAAGTCTTTGCAGGACAAAAATGAAAGGTACAAAAATGAAACTGAGTAAAATAAATGCAAATTATCTTGAAGTATCAGTTAATTAGCCTGATTAATTACCCATTTACAGTTAAACCTCCTTTTTCAATATACTGAGGACACATGCGTGTCTCAGTAAAAAGCCATCCACATCCTCTGTTGTGTTACTTCCAGTTCAAGGAGCTCAGCAGTACGGTGCTCCTTTGTTCACTGCTGTAAAATGTACTTCAGAGCAGAAGTGTCTGACCTCCTTGTCCCTTTACAATCCTCCTCACAGCAGGTTTTCATTGCACATATGGCTCTCTGATGCATAACCTGCCAGGTGACAGGGGCACAGCTGCTGCTGCTATGTGGAGAAGACTCATGACACACAGTGTTACATGTAGCTTTGTTTAATGAGCCTCTGTGTCTGATGTAAAAACAGTAATCTAGTACATCCACAATAAGTTTCAATGCTTTAATTTCTACTGTGTCACCCTCATGATGTACGAATACAAACAAAAGCAGCATTTCTGCTTTTAGATCACATGTGGTAAACAAACATGCAGTGGAGAAACTTCACCGGCTATCTTATGGAATGTTTCAAAAGCTTAGCGAAGTGACACACTTAGGTAGTTTCACTAAACTCTCTTGTACCGTACACATCATTGGAAGTGCAACAGTACAGAAGCTAAGAGAGGACAAGCTTATAAATGTATTTTCATGGCATTATCTTGAGATAAAGAGTTATTCTTCTCCTTATTTCTAGATAATGGGGTTTGTTTTCTCTAGATAATGGGTAAATAATTAAATTTTAACTTAGAAAAGCTTTTTTTTGTAAAGTAATGTCTAAAAAAACGATGCTTTATCTTATTCAGGGTAAAGATCTCACACAACATCCATAGTTGATCGACACATTACTGTTATGTCATTTCTAAATATAATGACAAAAACTTATTTGTTTTTGCAACATCATGAGATAAAAGTAACGTGGTTATCCTGAAGTAACAGGATAGATAAGTTATGATCTCAAAATTAATGCTATCAGGTCGACTGTTCTCAGATTCCATACAAAAGGATAAATTCATTTTTATAGTGACCTAAAAAAACACCCTGGGAATTTAAGTCTAGGTGCTGTTGGTCAAAAAGCACTTCAGTGAAGAAAAATATTTGGAAAATAAATAATATTCCTTCCAATATCAGAATAGCTACAACAATAACTAACAAATGTGTCAGAAAATAAGAAACAGAAGAAATTGTTTTCTTCCTAGTCATTAAGTGCTCACTGAAATTGAACCTTTTTGCTTCTTTTCTACTTTTGTTTCCCCTCACTGCTCCCTCATTTTTCCTCCTCTCACCTCCCCACCGTAACCCATTTATCTCTGCCTCTGTGCTCCCCTTCTCCCAACCCCTCCTTCCACTTCCGCTCCCCCAAACAGCGGGCTGAACTTGGCACCGGTGGCTCGGCTGCGCAGCTCATGGGAGAAATTGCCGAGTAAGTACGAGAAGCTCTTCGGGGACCTGCAGGACATCTTCGACCCATCCAGGAACATGGCCAAGTACCGCAACGTGCTGAGCAGCCAGAGCATGCAGCCGCCCATCATCCCACTGTTCCCAGTGGTCAAGAAGGACCTCACCTTCCTACATGAAGGTACAAAACTTTATAAGGAGCACAGTTAAGCTATTTAATACGGTTAACACAGTATTGAGTTAGGTTTAATGTCACTTACTTCCTCTGTGTATGAAAAGTCTCTCAGGAGACTTTCTTCCTCTTGTTGCCATTTAAACTTACCAAACTGAGTCAGCTCAAAACCACCCAAACAAACTTTTCTTTAAAGGTTTGACCTTAAACATCAAACATGAAACCAAAAGCTTCCCTAATTGTCGTAATGTCTAAAACACTATTCTCAGATTGCCCACAGTGATAAAATATGGGAAAAAATATTTTATTTGATGACAAGAAATGAAACATAATCACCCTTTTGCTTTAAATGTTTTTTTTCCAAAGTGCATTTAAAGCATCTCAGAATAATAATCATTCATATGATGCTGACAGCTGAATGCGTGTGCTTGTGTGTGTGCCATTCTGTTCTCTCAGGCAATGACTCCAGTGTCGATGGACTTGTAAACTTTGAGAAGTTGAGGATGATCGCTAAGGAGATCAGGCACGTGGTGCGGATGACCTCAGCCAACATGGACCCCGCCCTCATGTTCAGACAGAGGTTGGTTGTTGTGTGATCCAGACTTTTTGCAACTTTTTGTTTTTCAATTTCATGCAGTTGGCGCGGTCAGTTTAATAAACACCCTAAGGAAACGTGCTTATGATGTGCTCAGATACCTGTTAGTTTGCATCTTGTCTCTCCAGTCAGCGTACTGGGACCAGTTGGTCAAATTGTGCTGGTGAAACTGGCTTTTCTTGTTTTTACCATCAAATTGCAGCAACATTTCTCTATATGGAAAGGTTGAGTTTAGGTTTTTTTTAAATGAAATTCAACTGTTTAAAGATAAAAATGTTGGCAAAAAGGAAACCACACCTGTCATCTCTCCACAAACCAACCTGGATCCCTCAGCAGTGGGATCAGGCACACACTCAAAGTCTAGTCCAATCAATTCCCATTTGCTTCCTTCTCCGTTCATGCCTCTCCATGTTTGGATTGTGACCTGGTAACACAAACAAGGCATAGACTGAATGGAGCTGTGTGGAATTGATGACAGCCGCAGTGTGTAGTTGGTGTCACTCAGTTGTGTGTGCGTCTCTCACAGTCTGTCACTGCTGCAGCACATGACTGCCCCCTGCAGGCACTCCAATAATACTCCAAGTTCAAAAATGTCTCTTGAAATTACAAATTAATCATAAATTCAACTCATGACCTAAGAGTCCTGGTTTAAAATGATATTTCATACAATAAATGTCTTACAGAGACCAAACAACCTTCTGTTGTGAGTCTTTAATACACACTATTTCACACACACCCTTCAGATCAATACAAGCACATGTTGTGTCCTCCCATCTCAAATCATTTATCGTTTGTGTGTGATGGCATGAACTCTACATAGTCTCATCTCCTCCTACACACACACGCCCCGATCCTTGAACCTGTCTTTAAGTCACGCCTCAATCTTCACGCCTCTTGCTTGCAGGAAGAAGAGGTGGAAGAGTTTAGGGTAAGTTCGTACTGGTTACCAGTCTCACCCCGTTTGGACCCACAGAAATTCCATCCACCTTGCATCCCCACAGCCATAAACTCTGCATGTGTCCTGTTTCTGTTCCTGCGTGTCTTTGCCTGTGCTTCTGTGTGATTAACCATCACCCATTTGCAGCACCCATTCAAACAAACCATACTGAAGTCCATCACTGACCCATTAATTGTGTCTCATGTTCATTAGATTGTTTGAGTCATTTAGTAGCTTGAAATAACACTTTTTAGCTGCATAACTTTGATTTTAGAGTTTGGTTCTAAATGATTTAGCTTATATTCTGCACTATGTAGTGGCTAGCTTGTTATATTATTAAGATTTTAAAAAAATACATTAATTAAACCATCTACTGAGTTCTATTTAGCCTTGTTTGTATCTTTTGATCAACATTTTTCATAAGAAAATTGTTATCTTATTAGTCAAAAACATATAAATGCTTCTATTTTTTAATTTTCATCAAGTTTGAATCAGGAGCTTTTGAGTCGGTCACATAACTATAAATAGTGTTCTAAGGGGGTGGCTGACTGCCAACATTCCCATCAAATTGATCCCATCTTTTCTCACATCATGCCCCCCCCAGGACCTCCTTGACCTGGACCTTCCTGGTTAAACAAACGGTTAAAGGAACCATAAGGGCCTCCCTTCGGTCCTCAATATAAGTAAACATAAAAAATGAACCATATTCATTTATTAAGTATTGCATAGACCTTTTGGGTGGGTTGGTTTGACTCCTGCTTTTTTTAATGTTAGGAATGCACTTGAGCCTTGGACTTGGAAAAAAAAAAAGTTAAGGGGAAAATAAAGTTGTGGCAAACAATCGCAAACACTACTCGACTCACGGTTGTTTGGCCTTCGTTCACATTTGCATCCTGGCCTAATATACCTCATGTTAAATATTGTGCATCTTTTGTTTCCTAACCCTTTTTGCCTCCATCTGGCAGAATGCTCTGCTGTTCTGTACTGTGATAGCATGGCACGTTAAGAAGCGCTGCCTCCCTCCCAGTTGCATGGTCCCATTTTAAAATGCAGAGACTTACAAATTCTGAAGTGAAGCTGGCATTTGATTTTATGAAAAAAGTATTGTTTCTTATTTTATTTATGGTTGTATTGATTAAAATGTATCCCTGTCCTCTCTCAATCTTTCCTTTTGTTTCTATTTGTGCATTTCTACATGGATTCTTTCCTCACTTTATCCATTCGCTATCCTTTTCTAACATTCCACTCACCTCTCTCTGTCCTCATCATCTTTATCTCTTTTATTCGTTTTCCTTTTTCTTTATTCTTTCCCTCGTCCATTAGGTCTTTAAGTCAAGGCAGCACCAACTCCAACATCCTGGATGTTCAAGGCGGCGCCCATAAGAAGCGTGTACGTCGCAGCTCGCTCCTGAATGCTAAGAAGCTGTACGAAGACGCTCAGATGGCCAGAAAGGTAAAGCAATACCTTTCCAACCTCACAGTGGAGACGGATGAGGAGAAACACCAAATCATGTCTCTGCAGTGTGAGCCATCTTACAACACCTGTGAGTAATACTGAATCTGTTTGTTATTTTTGAAATAATCTGGAAGATTAAATACTGGAACTTGATTCTTGAACAAAGAATAAGGACATTTTTGAGTGAGGATTAACTGAACTGTTGTCTGGGTTTTGCTAAACAACTTTAACATCAAATTTTAGAGAAGGAAATGGACATTTTTCATTTTTTGTTTTTGTTTCCAGTGAGCAAAAACCTAGGTGAGAGGAGATCCACTAAGTCGGACATGTCTCCAGTGTCTCAGCGGTCCACCCTGCCTTTGGGGAAAGCTCAGAACAGGGTGTCACAAGTCCTTCAGGTCCAGGTGCCGCTGAACCCTCTACGGAAGAAGAGCACCGCCAAGGACATTGGAACGTCGAGTGAGTTCAACTTCATCATCACTATTCAAAATTTTATAGAATTTTATTTCTGAAGATCTTTTTTTTTTGTTTATAGTGATTTTTCTTTATAGCTATTACTGATTGAAGCAATATTGAAGTGTTTTGAGTGAACCTAAGCATATTTTTAAAATTATTTGTTGTTTTTATCAGACTCAAATTCCCCCCTCGTGGTGAAGAAACCTCCAGTGAGCTCGTCAGATGAGTGGAGCACCAAAAGACCGTCTGATGACACCGTCTCCACCATCTCATCACTTCACTCCAGTCCCACGGTGTCGCCTCAGGGCTCCCCACGCAAAGGTCTGCAGCACAAACCTTCTACTGTACCAGTTTATAGAAACATCATCTTGTTACATCTCTCCTCCTTTAACTTTGATTCTCTTTTATCTGGTAGATGTTGGAAAGTCCCAGAACTCCAGCCAGATGAACCTATCAGGATCTTCATCATCGCTGACAAGTGACGCCAGCACAAAAACTGGCACGATCAGCCTGCGCAGCTACGGCATAGGTGGGGCTCTTCTCCACAAGAGGATCCAGCTGATGACCCGTCAGAACAGCAGAGAAAGCAGCAGGGACAGAGATGCAGCTCTGGAGGACATAACTGAGGAGACAGAGGCAGCTAAGAGAGACGTGTGTTCATCAGAGCTAAGGAGAGGAAGATCCAGGCAGCAGAGCAAACCGGGTGCTCAGACAGAGACGGATGCAGGGCAGGTGTTACCCAGGTCAAAAGTAGGAACTCCAACGCTGAACTACATGGGGGCAAATAGGTCTCCGCCTAGTAAACCAGAGTTGGAACCTCCTCCCCAACCCCGTTTTATAAAACCCAAACCGCCGGTGTCACCCATCAGGACGAGGCTGATGTCACCTTTCAGGGTACTGAGGGAGAGGGGTCAGTCCAGGGAGAGGTCATTTCAGAAAACTGCGGAGGAAACTGGACAGACAGAACCTGCCTCACCTCAGGGTGAGACACAAGGAGAGACAGAGCAGAGAGCCAGGAGGTCAATCAGCCCCAATCCCTTCCTCTGGCTGTGCAGAGACAGACACACCAGGAGGAGAACAGTCTGAGATACTCAAACATCAAGTCTTTGTTACTTTTCTAGTTTTGTTTTAAGTGAAAACATTTCATCGTTGTTGTTTGATGCACAGAAGCTTTAGATCTATGTTGAGTCACGGAAAGCTGACACCTGTTTTTTCATTTGGAAATAAGTAATGTAGCACAAGGATGTGATTGTGTGCAGAATACTGTTAGTATCTTTATAAATGTAGCAAAACATGCTACTGTCAAAGCAGGGATTTTACTCAGTCAAAGGTTTTATTGTGAAATGAAAAATATTTTATTTTTTTTATGAAAGTGTATTAGAAAAGCTTTTTTATATATATATACAAAGAGTCATGCCCTTCCTTTTCACTGGCAGGTGTAGTTTATTGATGGTTGGCAGGTTTTAGTTCTATAAAGTTTAAACTGACCTATCTTGGGTTTTACCGTCATTTCAGCAGTGTACACACTTTTATTATGTGTTTAATGGAGAGTGATGCACATAAATTCTAATAATTTTAAATTTATGTTTGAGTCTTTATAGTCATTATTTATAACTTTTGTCCCCAGAAGGAGGTTTAACAGCAGCTTGTTCTGAGTACAGGGTGATTTGAACTGCAGGTTTTGTACAGTTTTCCTAAAAAATGATTTACATAAAAGCATTTGGGTGAGATGCTGCATCATTTCCCAAGCGTTAAGTGCTTCTATCCTTTCTGTCATGTTTTATTTTTCATCACATCGGCCACATTTACATCTAAATATCTTCAAATCTTATCCATCTCCTCAGGTTGTCCCCTCCTCCCAGGCAGTAAGACAGACAACCTGTCGGACTCGAGCCATAGCGAGATCTCCTCCCGCTCCAGTATCTGCTCAGTGGACTCGGTACCTACTCCTGGACCTGACGACAGATGCCCCAGGACCTGCAGCTCCACCACCACCACTGCCACTTTTGCTTCAAATCCTACTGCTGCCACGGCTGCTGAGGTTGCTGAGGGCACGGCGGCATTAAATGCACACTTAACTGCTGATTACAGCCAGCCCAGCACAAGGTAATTAGCTTTGGTTCAGTTCGTTTTATCTAATCTGTCTGCCTAATTAGTTTGGGTCGAAAAGAGTGCTTGTAAATTGAAAGTCATAATGAGATGAACAGAATTTGGGCTTTAGAGAAATTGATTGCACATTTGGCTCCAGGGGGCCAGAATGCAACACTATCTTGAATTAGCATGTGTAAAATATTCTGTGAATGGGAGCAACAGAAGATTTTAGGTCTCTGAAGGTTTCATCGTGTCTAGATCTGCCACGAAATCCTGATTTTTCTCAGTAAAGAAAATGTTTTCTCCACCGTTATGACTTTTGCCTTTACCCGCCAAAACAACCTCTTGTGCATCATCTGCTGCCATTCGCCGCTCTTTTGTTTCCTCCCCACCTCTTTGCTTTCCAATTACATCCCATCCTCATTAAAACTCCAAGAACTGGAAGTCGTAAAAACATAACGACTTTTTATTAGCATCCAGAATTAACCGTCCTTCCTGACTCCTCCTTTTTATCTGTCAAAGACGTGTCGGGTTTCACGCTGGCAGCTTTTTAATCAAGCCAAGTAACAACACAGCGTTTTTATTGACTTCTGTTTGTTTATTGTTCCTCCATGATCTGGGCATTCTATCTCATAAAGAGAAGAGTAAAATATCTCCTTCTCTGATGTTAAATTACGCTGGCAGCCCAGCTGTGTAACACTGACTTGATTTGATGAAATATGGCTCAGTTAAATTGAGTGGCTTGTTTGTCCTGTACAATGATGTCAGTGAATCAAAAAATGCTTCTGAAAAGAAACTTTTTTTTTTCAGGACACTTCGGAAATATCAAATTTGATCCATTCTTTCATTTTTCAGTTAGTTTTCTTTGGTTATTTGAATTTTCAGGTTGATTATCAACAAATAACAAACAGGCATTATATTTAATGGAGCTAAAATGTGTAAAAAAAAATCATGCAAACAGGACAGGAGTCAGTGAGGTCATGGATTGTCTTTGGAAGACTTTAATATTTGTTTTAGTGTTTCTGCATTTGGACTCATCTGCCATATTTCTTATCAATTTTTTAATCATATATTTAATCATTTTATCTCAACCTTAACCGCTGTCAGAATTCACATAACTAGAAGAAGTTTAATCTAGTTGCTTCGAAGACAAGTTTTCCTAAAGAAAAACAAACTTTTATAACTGCGTATTTTTAGTGTGCTTTCAGATAACTGGATCTGCTCTTTTTGATCTCTTCTTCGTTTATAAATGACAGTTCTTCAGCGTTGGCTCGAACAGCACGAGCCTGCGCCTTCACCGCCTCTCTCTCCACGGAGGAGCTGACCCCAGACCACGTCTCCTTGGACTCGGTGGCTGACAGTGGTCGTGGTAGTTGGACCTCCTGCTCCTCCAACTCCCACGATTCCTTCCAGAGTCTCCCCGCCTCCTCCTGCCGGCCATGGGACCACGGCATCCATGGCCCCCCGCTCTCTCTGCCTCACACGCACCTGGGCGGATTTAAGCACACGCAGCTGGCCCGGTCAATAGCAGAGGTGGAGGCCGCCGCTCCTGCTTGGGCCAACGATGGCGTTGCCAGGCAGCAACCCAGAGAATCCAGCTTAGATCTGACGGAGCAGTTCCGGCAGAGCTGGGCGTCGTCCACCTCCTTGTCAGACAACTATGAAGGGAATTACGGAACAATAAAGCGGCGAAACACCTCGGAGCACCCCTCCTCGCCGGCCAACGAGGAAGGAGGGCAAAGCACAGACCCCACCTACAAAACGGTGACATCAAGCACAGAGAAGGGCCTGATAGGTGAGGGAATGGGTGGCGAACAGATTTGATCTCCCATAAACAGGAAGTAGGGAACTGTCAAGATCAACTCAGTTTTTTTTTTGTTTTTTTTGGTGACGGGGTTAAGATACTTATAGAGCAAAATGTTTTCTATCAAGAGATTATTTAGTCATGCAGGAAGATTATATTCTAGATGACAGTTGATCTTGTTTGGAAAAAACATTATTTTATTAGTAGTATGTGGATAAAATAACACTTTTGTATTTTTAGAGCATGTGTTCCTCCACTGCTGAAACATTCAGATTTAAAGAATAATTCTTTTAAGTCCGTCCCACTCTGCTTGAATCAGATTAAATGTGACACGTTTTACTTTCTGTTTGTCTAAATGAAACTTTTAAAGCGATCAGATTTTTGTCAATATTTTCTGATGTTTTTCTGATCAATTAATTGAGTTTTCCCAATTTTAATTTAAAAAACAATCAAACATCAGTCAATAATGACAGCAGTATGTATTTCCAGCTCTAGTTGTGTCTGTATGAACTGCAGCCATCCATCTCATTGGATGTAAATGTTTTGCTTTTTCCTTTTAATTTCCACATGTTGCTGCTGCATGTATAGTTGTGTGTCCTGTTAGTGAAACATCACTTTAATTTAATTTTTCATTATTTTTTCCCCTTTTTTCTTTTTTAAACACATCATTCCTCACCCCTCACCCCCTCCTTCTTTCCTCCATCCCACTTTTATTTCCATCTGCACCTCCATCCAGTGTACTGTGTCACCTCCCCCACCAAGGATGAGCGTTACCGAGCTCCTCCTCCCACCCCTCCAGGCTACCAGGGTCTGGCTCTTGGGGACCTTGGGCTCACAGACGGAGTAGTGGGTGGGTTGGCGGGTCCTGTCCCCCGGCCGCCTCACCTCAGACCTCCAGACTACAGCGTGGCCCTGCAGAGGAGCAAACTCCTGCAGAGTCCTGGAGCAGCTGGCGGTCTGGCTGAGGCGCGGAGGCTTCACCTCCAACACCATGATGTCCGATTGGCCGGCTCCACGCAAAGTCACTCCAGACCACCCAGCGTCTGCCGCCTCCCTCGGAACCTCGCTGATAGTGATGATGGTAAGATTGTTAGCACTGGACTGATTGATTTGTAAACACAGTCACATAATAAGATTAATATTCCATCCTCTCATTTTAAAACCTATGATAAAAAAAGAAGAAAAAACACATTTTAATTCTTACAATCTGTAAATGCGATCTTTGAAAAAAACAGCAATGTTCTAAGTAAAGATATTTCTGAAGGTGCTGCTGACATGAAATCCCCACCCAGTGCTGGCAACAACCCATCCTATCCACACATGCAAAGAAATCAAACTATTGATGTCCATACTTTAAGTTATGTGTAATAACATAGAATGACAGGGAAACGTCTGACTGAAATGTCATACAAGAGTCTTTGTTAGTGCTGACAGCTTTAAGACACCTCCTGTAGGAGAAACTAGTCTCTTGAGTTGTTCAGGTGTGATTTTGGCTCATTCTTCCATTTAACTTCAGATCCTAAAGGCTTCCTTAAGTTCTTCTATGAACTCTGACCTTTAGTTCTCCATAGATTTTATAGGATTCAGTTCAAGTGGTTGTCTGGGGCATTCTATCAGATTTATTTTCTTTCTTTGAGAGATTCCTTGGCAGTGTTTGGGATTATTGTCTTACTGAATTGTCCACCCTCATTATCATCTTCATCAGCCTGGTAAATGGCAGCAGACACTACGTTCATCTTTCCTTTGATTATTGGAAGCGTGCCAGAGTCATATACCGAAAAAACAGCCCTACACCGTGATGCCCCCACCTTTAAACTTCACTATTGGTGTGGTATTTTTGGAGTGATATGTAGTACCCTTTGACCTCCAAACAGGAAGTGTAATATGGCATCGTAAGAGTTCAGTTTTGGTCTCGTCTGACCAGACTATATTTTCCAAGTATTCCCCGGCTTGTCTAAATGTTGCTTCTATACTTTTCCCCTGTGTCAGTCCATTTACTTACACAAAACTTAAAGTATAAACGTCAATGATTTGGTTTCTTTGTTTGTGTGACTTGCATGGCCAATTATCAATATCTGGTGAGAATTTCATGTAAACAGCACCTTAAATAAGTAAATATATTTATTTAGAAAATTAGTGAGGTGTTCAGTGCTTATTTTACCTGCTGTGTTTTGATTTAAAGCCACCTATTTATGTAGTGAATTATAACCAATACCACAAATGTTAAGTTTAATCTTATGACTTTTTTGTGTTAAACCTTAAAGGCCTATATCATCTTTAAAAACAATTAAAAACTTTTTCCTTGATTTTTTGGGGGCGGTTATTAGTTTATTTAGCACAATAAAATAGACAAATAAATGAAAAATCCTTTGAAAAGAAATGATAATTTCAAAAACCACTAAACCCTTTATTATTTTGCCTTTTAAAGAGATCAGAAGCATACACTAGAATAAGTACCAGTTTAGAGCTTTAAAGTGTGATCTTTTATTGTCTTTTGTTTTGAATCCAGCACTAATCAGATCAAATCAGTATTCCAGTAACTGGAAATAAATATCTTAGACTGGATTTGAAGGATTATGTCATCATCGTCTCTTCTCCTCTTCTAGATGAACAAGTGTCAGCAGTGTAAACTCACACACACACACACGATGGATCGAGTCGCGTGGAGGAGGCTTCAGACTGAACCAGCTGGCCTCACACTCCTCCTACTGCTCCAGAGCACATTCTCCAGCTCCGCCCACAGACCAGTGGGTCATGTGACCTCTCTTTCATCACTCTTTTTATGAACCCATCTCACAAATCGAAGAAGAAAACTTTTAGAGACTTTATATGAAATAAAACTTTTGAACAAAACAGGAAAAGGCTTTGTGATAGAATCATGTCACAGAAGATGGACGTCAATAAAAAAAAAAAGAAGAAAATTTACAAAAAAAGGACAGAGTGACGATGCCTCTCTGGAAACAGACCATTTACCTCCATTTGTGCTCAAAGCTCACTTGTCTAAAAGTGTTTTGTGTTGTTTTTACATGTAAAAATGTACAGATGTTTGCTTATTGCAGTTTTTTTTTCTCTTTTCAACCAAATGTTAGTGCTTTGCAACGTCTTGACATGAGAACGATGAGAAGCAGCCAAACATGAGCTATTTAGGGGAATGTGAATGTAAAGATCCAAAGGGAAAACGGAGATTTTGAGATTTTTTTTTTTTTGTGAATAACCGTTTACAAGCAAATGCACGGAAATGAAATCCTGTATTGGTGCTTGGAAAAACAAGAAACAAACCCCCGAAGCAACAAAAAAAAAAGCATGTTTAGCACTTATTAGTTGCTTTAGTTGACTCAGAGGTTTTTTCAGCGTCTTTTCTCCGCCTCTTTTATTATTGCCCGTACTGTCCGACGTGTGAGGTACTTTAGCGGCACGCTGCCTCCTGGATGTTCTATAAAATCTGTATTATAACTTCTTTTAATGAGCTGAAGAGCAAACGCCTCGCTGCTTCCTGTTGAGTACAACGCGTGTGGTTATTTTATTGCAGCAGCTGTAAAATAAAAATAATAAATTAGCAGTGCGTGGTCACAGTTGTGCATGCACATAGAATTGCACGCATCAAAATCTTAGTTTTGGTGTGCACAAAGACAAAGGACAGTGTTTACGTCAACATATTTTGTTTACAGTGTTTATTAGAGAAGTTGTTTATGGAATTACAAGCTTAATGCTCTGAGTTTAGCTGTAAATCTGTTTATGATGCAGCCTTTACATTGTGCTCAGTGTCTCGTTTTGCTGTTTTTATTTAAACGAGCGAGCAACAACACGACACATTTTTACACCTACGTCTTCATTCCATGTCGATAGTAAATTTTGTAAAATATTTAAAGAATGTGCTTGAAACTTCTTTATTGAAAGATTTGTACATTCATGTATATGTAAAACCAACGTTTCCCCTTTTGTCTTTCTGCAGGGGTGTAACTGGATTCTTGACTTGTCTTGTGTTGCTTCCTGTAAATTGTTTTGCCACACAAAGACTTGAAACGAACAGTGCTAATATATACTCAGCAGATATATGAATTTATATTTTTGCTGTTTCTTTGCCATAATTTAAATGTAAACTGTATAAACGAGCAAAGATGGTTCTCTAGAGGCTATTTTTTTGAATATTTTGTTAAAAAGAACTAACCTTAGGTGGCGATTGCCCTGTTGCTCTTTATTCTGCTCTCTTTTTTTCTGTCGTTGCTGCCATGTTTTGATATTTGAGTGTAATCGCTGCTTTTTTAAAGGATGTTGAGCCCTGTATGTGTGCGTTTTTGTGTTGTACATTTTCCCCCCCTGCTTCTTAATATGCAGTTTTACTTCTGATGGCTTCTTTCTACTAAAAGGTTCCTTCAGACTCAGACAGGATGACTGAAAGGAGAGTTTGGATTCTATTATATCCCTGTGTGTTTGAACTGAACAGAAAAAGCTATGATCCTTTTCTTGTTTTGTGTTTTTGATATATTTCACACAGCTGTTACAAGGGTTTTTTTAATGAATCAGTAATTTCCAATAAGACTTTCACCTCAGCCCATAATAGAAACAAACTGTCAGAAGCTGACAGTTAAATTCTTCTTCTTCTTTTTTTTGCACAACTTGTCTTCCTAATGAACACAAATCAGTATTAAAGTTCTGCCTTTGGTTTTTAAGCAGAACACACTACTTCCAATAGGTGGCATGAATGGTTTTCATCCCCAGAACTCAGAAAATGTGTGTGTTGACATTTATTTTGTGCAATCTTACCAATAAATTCTGACTCACTGCTCCCATGTCTTAGACATGAACTGTTTGGATTCAATCCACACATCCTAATAACTCCTAAATTCAAATTCTTGTTGCCATCTGTGAGCTATAACCTAATTTCCCTCATTATTTATCTTTATTTTTTGCAGTCTAAGGTCAACATGACATCAGTGTTTCTACTTAAAACAGAAGAAGCATAACTTCCCTCACCTGAAACTGCTGATTTTTTCTGTCTGGTTGTAATATATACTCATCTCCTGCCGTGTTTCCTGGAATGCAATAAGAAAGATGTGAATGTGTGTTTTAATTTTTTGTGTGTTGAGATTATTTGGCATTACAGCAGAAATGCACAATAAGCTTCAATGTGGCGAGTGAGCGGCACAATCTGTACAAAGAGGTATTGAGTCGGTCTGTGGCTTCGAGTTTTTGCTTTCATCTCACACGTATAGCTGTTGTAACTTATGTCTTTTAGAAAGACAACATGATTTTGCTTTGACGCTTTTTATGTATTTTTTACAAGTGATTGTAAATAGTTGTTATATTTTTGTTTAAGAGAATGTCTAAGAACAAAAGGAATAAATGTATTTTATTTCCCTGAGTCTACTGATAAATTGGACAATGAATAAAATGTTAAATTCAAAATGTATTATCTGGACTCTGGTTAATGGTTATTGCCTCATTACCTGTTTCTTCTATGAACAAAAGTCAAAGAAAATAAGTTTTACTTTACAGTGAGGGAAATAAGTATTTGATTCCCTGTTGATTTTTCAAGTTTCCCCACTTAAAATGAGTGGAGAGGTCTGTAATGTTCATCATAGGAACACCTCAAATGTGAGAGACAGAATCTGAAAATTTCCAGATAATCGCATTGTGTGATTTAATTTTTTTTTTTTTATTGCAGGACATAAGTATTTGATCCCCTACCAACCAGCAGAGTTTTGTCTCTCACAGACCTGTTAGCTGGTCTTTAAGAAGCCCTCCTGTCCTCCACTGATTACCTGTATTAGTTCCACCTGTTTGGACTCGTTACCTGTTAAGACACCTGTCCACACACTCAAATCAGTCAGACGTCTCCATCGTGGAGACCAAAGAGCTGTCTAAGGACACCCAGAACTAAATTGTAGATCTACACAAGGCTGGGATGGGCTACAGGACAATAGGCTAAGAGCTTGATGAGAAGGAAACAACTGTGGAAAGAAACTCAAGAGGACTGAATCTCCCTCAGACTGGAGCTCCATGCAAGATCTGGTCTGGTGAAGAATCAATGATCATGATGGAGGTGAGGAATCAGCCCAGAACTACACAAGAGATCTGAAGAGGGAAGGGGCCACAGGGTCAAAGGTCACTATTAGTAACACACTGCGCCATCATGGATTTAAAATCCAGCAGCAAGGTCCCTCTGCTCAAGTCAGCACATATCCAGTCCTGTCTGATATTTACCAGTGACCGTCTGAATGATTCAGAGGAGGCTGATGAGACTAAAATGAAACTCTTTGGTGTAAACTCCACTCGCCGTTTTGGAGAAAAACGGCTGAAAACCATCTCAAAAACACCATCCCAACTGTGAAACATGGGGTTGAAACATCATGCTTTGGGGCTCTTTTATCTGCATTGAGGACAGGATGATTATGATGTAATGAGGAAAGGATGGATGGGACCATATACTTTTTTATTTATTTTTAAGGGTGAACCTAAAAAACTAACATTGGGACGTTTTACTTCAACACTCCTTTATTCTGGTTAAGTTCAATTGTGTTTGTTGCTTGTTCTGTCAAACACATTAAAATGTTCCAATTTTTCTGTAATTAACTTACAAATGACTTTAAGACTTGAAATTCTAAGTTTAGGACTTGAGATTTATTTGTGACTTTCAAAACTATGACCTGACTTCTAATAGCACTCAAAATTTTATATTATATCCATGAATATTGACTGAGTTCAGGCCATAATATTAATAAAATCTAGTGCTGAACACATTCCAAACATAACCACAGGATGGAGGTAGAGGAAAGGTTTTTGAATCCTCACTTATTTCATTTTACCTTCTAAAGACCTTGAATATTTTTAGAAAATGTCACAGAAACCCTTAAATATGAGATATTTGACTTTAAAATGAATGTAACCATTTATTTCATTTCCTGAGCAGACCAGTGCATATCATCTAAAATCATCCAAGTTAGTCTCTCCAGACTGAAATGTTTTAAGGTTTTATTGGAGTTTTATTCTTGGAACAGTTTCCATTTCCTTCTGCTTTATACAAATACATCTTCACCCAGAAGATGAGCAGCTAGTTCTCTCCTCATGCTGCTTGAATGTCCTCTCTTGTCTCGCTCCACCTACTGCTTTGTTCAGCACTTTCTCTGACCTGATCAGAGCTGGAGAGCCTCATGCGGTGCTCAAGGTCAGGCTCTTTTTATTACTCATTAAAGGTTTATTGTCACACAGAGAGGCAGGCTGACTGCCCTCCCTGTGTGTACGGGTGTCTGTTGTGTTTGTGTGCACTGCTGGCTGTGCTGTGTGATGCATTTCTAATGCAGATGCATGTGCAGGTTGAACCATGCACATAAACCTGTCTGTTGACCCAATCAGAACTTGTTCACTTTCTGAATCTTTTCAGATTCTTGAAAAGCAAAAAAGAGTTTTTGCACAGGTTGTAATGTTTATTTCTTGAAAGTACTACAGTTATTCAGCATGTATCGCTCTTAAACGTTCCTCCTGATATTTGGTATGTACATCCAAAGAGTGCTTCTATATTACAAGTATTAATATATCCTAATAGATCTTAATTTAAAAATTCCATTTTGAAAAATGAGGTCTAATGCCAAATATCATGCTATACATCGGTTCTGTTTTTTTTTAACTGGCCTAATTTTAAACTTTTAAATTGGGCATTCAGTTTGATTTTCATTCAATTGATTGATACGTCACCAATTCACAACAAGCACCATCTCAAAGTACAAAACAAATAGTCCAATTTCTATCAGAACATGTTTAAAGTTCAAGCCAGTTTAATTCAGCCAGTCCAATCAAGTTGTAACTAGATTCAGCTGATTCATAAAGAGCCAATTAGTCACCATATCCAAGATTGTTGTTTGCATCAAATCTTCACTTCAACACAATCCTCCATCCTGAGCAGGAATAGTGTGATCAACAACAGTGGGGGGGAAAACTCAAGAAACCTCCAGTGGGACCAGGAGCAGGAGAGGTGGACTCAACAGACTGGAGTCTGAGAGGACAGGAAAGAGACAAACAGAAGGGTTGGGCCAGTTGTCATTTGTATGGAAGGGAAACGGAGAAGAAAAAAGCAAATGTAGCAGTTAATGTAAATACCAACAACAGCATAACTAAAGGGATGAGTCGGGATTATCCCCCAAAAAATCCTGACTCTACAACTGATCAGAAAGTAAAATTAGAAAACAATTCTGCTTCATGGATGAAAATTAGAAGCCACTCTTGTAAACAACCATAGCAAGTTTTACTAAAGTGTTGTTCTTTAGGAAATTTAACTTATTTTCTGTAATAAAGATAAAATGATGCATATGGATGAAGGAGTGGACAACGAAAAAGATCTCCATGAGCTGGTCTTTGTATTTCAGAGGGAATATTCAACAATCACAAGAGAAGTTAGAGTTCAGCTCCAAGTGGGAATTCCTCTGAAACACGTCAATGAAATTACACACAGCTTCAATTATACATCAGAAAAGGTGAAGGAGCCCCACAGCAAAGTACTCGGACTCTTGGGTCTTGTAATAAGTGTGACCTGCATGCATATGTGTGCGCATGTGTGCATGTCACACCTCCACTCTGTTTTGACTTTGAAGTTGTGACTTTCTCGGGAGCAGAAGCCGAGAGCAGGAGGTGGGAAAACGGGAACCTGGCTCCAGAGGCTTGTGTGCACGTGTGGGGGTTGACTTTTAGCATATTCCTGTTCAAATGAAAATTTGTGAAGCAAAACAGCTTGGAAAACATTCCATCACCTGAACAATCTCAGCTGCTCTGCCCTTGAGTGTATATTTGCGGTCAGTCACATGGTTTCCCTCATATGTCATGTTGTCTTCTGAAGGATCACTGCTTTAGTTTTCATGTTGAAAATCATGAACACAACAGTTCATGTCTATAAATCTCTGTCAGCATAACTTAAACGCTTTAAACATTTATTGTATTCTTATTCCTTGCATACTTTGCTAACAATATTTTTGGGCGTTTGTACTATTAAATCAAATCCTGCTTTTGTTTTTCATGAAAGGGAACTTAAGGTGGATCGCCTGAAGTACAAGAGCTAGAAAACAAGTAAAATTCTAGTTTAAGGATGAACACATTAAATGAATTGTAGACAAATGTGAAAAACCATTACTAGATTTATCATTCCAGTATATGTGTATTCTGTATTATTGTACATATATTTTTTAACCGTCACTCAAATTCAGTTGACATTATGTGCAGTAACATTATAAGGTGGCTCAAAAAAATACAAGACATCCAGGGGTGGTTCTGAGGGGGGGCCGGGGGGCCAGTGCCCTCCTGATAGTAAGTCCCCCCGTGGCCCCCTGCAAAGTGCTGAGTCTCAGGCATTAGAGACAAATACTTTCTCATGTTGTCACTGAATTGATAAAGAGATTAAAGCATTTTTACAAAATAGTTTTATTTTTAAAACTTGTTGAAGTTATTGTGTCCAAAGCAACTGCGACTGCTATAATTATACACTAAAATTTCAACAAAAAATGTAGTACCAGGGATTTAAAAAATATTCAGAGTATGCAAAGCCTTCAGAGTGTTTTATATTTTTGAAAAAGAATATTGATATTTTAGCAATCTTTTAGTATTTCACATGACATTTTGTTTCTTTTGGATTTGATCACCATAGCTCATTCCTTTGTTCTTAAGCCAGGAAATAAGCTGTAGGCTCTTTATTTCTACCTCCTAAGGCTTGTAATTAACAGAATTCCTGACAAGTTCAACTAAAGTTTACCCAAACAGATGATGCTGTCTGCTCGGTTCAATTACCTGCTCTATTTCCACCTCGTTTTCTTAAAATAAATAAAGAAGTGAGCGAGATTCCGGTTAATTAACAGCTGCAGTTGACTGCGAGATCTCGACTTGAAAATGTCAACAAGGTCTCGCAGCAGAAGCCTTGTTTATTTTTGAGGAATGAACAGTCTACTTGTTAGTTTGTCGGCAGTAATAACAGAAGCAAAACAACAAAAAAGGCATCAAAAAGCATTTTCAGGTTATAATAATTAACTGTTAGAATTTACGGAGAAATATGTTTGCAAGAGGTTGATACTGGATGTGTTCACACTTAAAACTCTCTGCTAATAGCAAAACAAGAAACCCCAAATGGGAACTCAATATCAATAACAAATATGTTACAGTCATAATCAGGTGGGAAATACATTAAAATGTCACACAGTCAACCTGTTATTTGTCTCCAGTTCTCAAGGTTTACTGCAGCTTTTAAAAGGTTTGGGGTCAGCGTCCTTGAATCTGGTCGTCCTCAACGACCCACCGCTGGACAGATAAATGACCAGGCTGAGCCCACAGATCGTAACCCGGTGTTCAAAAGACCACAAGTAATCCCTCAAGCTCAGGGTTTTAAATGCCTTTTCAGGACATTCACCTGTCAGCATGACTCCCTTAAATCTGTTCCCCCTTGATTGTCCCCCCTCACTTTTTGCAGCATCTTCGAGCAACTTAATGATTCTGTTATCCACCTAATTCTGATTTTAGAAAATACATTTCTATAAGTATTTATTATCTGAGGTTCTTAGGGGAAAAAGTTCCTAACACTTTTTCAACGTGAATTGCACATGCGATTCATTTCTGAAACACCAGGAATTGCTTTTAAGTATTTTATTTCAACATTAAAATTTCATCTAGATTAATTTTTTTATGCAGCTTTGAAAGACTCAATCATTTCTTCATATTTAATCTAAAAGTCTTAAAGGACTTGTTTTGATTTCTATGGAAAATTGCATCTACTGCGGTTCCATTAATAACCATAAGGGGGCAGTCATGCCCTATTAGCAACAATATTTGTGATGCAGCTCAGCCTCTCCATCTCTGTGTCCTCCAGGCTCTAGGTAAGATTTGTGAAGAAAGACTATTTGAGGAGCACGTTTCACCCAAGAGGTTGGCTATCCCATTAAGGTGCAAATTACAAACATGTTGTCCGTGTTGGAACAACGCAAACTCGGCTTTGTGGAGGTGATGATTACATCCTGCTCAATTCTCTTTGCCCTCTGTGCAAAAGTCTCTCCTCTTTCTAGTAACTGACAAATGTTGGTTCCTTAAGGGGTCTGCTGCACCTCCATACTGGGATTTAATTGTTGTTTTTAATGAGTACTTGCATGTGCTAGTGTGTGGTGATCTGCATTAATGACTGTATGTGTGTGTGTGTGCAAACTTTGGTATGTGTCCCACTGTGTACATCATTATCAGTGTGTGTTTGTGTGCTTCAGTGTGCAGGTGTGAGGGAGAAACCATTAGGGAGTGTGATACGTCCTCCCTAACAGGGGAAGAAGTGGAGGTGGCTACACATAGGTGTCTCATCTTCATCATAATCATCATTAACCTTAACCAGCAGAATGAGATGCCTTTGAGGAAGAAGGTTCTGAATTTGAGGGTTTTTTTCTGTCTATATATCTGCTCCTTTATAATAAACATGCTTGATTATCTTTGAGAGAATGTGTTTAAGCTGTTTTCAGTTACCTTAACCTGAACCGAAGTCAAACTTTAGTCTAAAACCACAAACGGATCTTGTGACGAAAGAGAAAACTGACTATGAATTCTCTTTTTTCCATGTCTTTATAAACAGTGTCTTTGCTCAAGTGTTGATGCTGCAGAACGAGAGGTAAGCCGCAGTTCACAGCTCTGCTTGTCCTTTTTAAGGAAAAGATCTGTGTGTGTGTGTGTGTGTGTGTGTGTGTGTGTGTGTGTGTGTGTGTGTGTGTGTGTGTGTGTGTGTGTGTGTGTGTGTGCCACAGATTTAATGCAAAGTTGATGATACTAAAAATCAACACCATACACTGCACAGATTGAACAAAAAGTAATTGCAATGGCTTAGATTAAAAGGAAAAAAGAAAAGAAAATACAACTAATCAGGAAAAAAAAAAAAAAAAGCTTCAATTCCTGTAAAGGACAGTATTGGGATAAAATCAGTTTTTGGATTAACTGTAGTTCACATGTGAAAATATAGAAATGGCAAAGAACTACAACTTATTTGAAAAAAATTTAAAATAAATGTAGCAGTTCTTGAAAATGAAAATAATGGTAACAGAACAAAAATCTATGATTTTATTCATAAGAATATAGTTTTAATAATCTGCATGACAAACGACTAATCAGAATTGAAGCATTTTTGTACATAAAAAATCCTTATGGTTAAATAATGAAACAATTATTCAAATTTTCATATTAAAATTTTATTCTTTTACAACCTAACTGAAATAATTGTCATTTCGTAAAATCATAGTGTCCTCCTTACTAATTAGCAATGAAAACTACACTTGGTTTACATGAGTAATGTAGGAATACTACTCTGTTGCTAGTTTATAAAATAACGTTGCATCAACTACAAGTTTTAGAGACGGGAGAGGTTGTAAGATGACAGCTGTGTTTAGTTTGATCTCTTTCTTCACTGTATGCCTCTGTTCCTCCTCCTGTCTCTCTTGCCACTCCTCCACAGGTGTTTTCATTTCAGATCCACCTGTCCTCATTCCCCCTACTTCATACACTTCTGTTAATTCACTCCTTTTCAGTGGTCATGTTTCAATAATGTGTCATGTGCCTTTGAGCATCACTTGTTATTGGCGTCTCATGCTGTAAACAAGTCGAGTCTGATGCATGGTAAAGGGCTGCCCTAAGGTTATTGAGGTTCTGGCATGTGGCGTTGCAACTCTTTTACACAACGACTCAGCTGTTCCTGCAGGGTTTCTAGGATTCAGGTCAGGAGAGTGCAGACCACTACATTTGTGGTACCCAGCCTCAAAACTTTCACCTTTAAATAGTTACAGTGCATTTTAGGTACATCCTGGCATTTCACCTGTGTAAGTGGAACATTCCTAAATTTATTCAAACTGAGGCCTTTCAGGTAGCTATCTACAAGGGGTAAAATAGTAATTATTGTTTTACTTTTACACTTCTGTAGAAACCCTCACCCAAAACATCTTAATTTTTTCACACATTTTAAAAATTTTATAATTTTTATAAGATTTGATTATTTTTTAATCAACCATCATTAACTAATTGCTGTTAGCTTTCCCGTGGACAGTATGTGCACACTTTTAATGCAAATGCATCCACTTGACAGTCATGGATCTGTTGGATCATTCACCTTCTCCTCCTCATTTGAGCAGACTCATTGTAAAGTGGCATTTAGCTACTTTGCTCTGTCAACCGTAGCCTCTTTCCAAAGCAGTCCCACTTAAACAGGAAAACACCCACACATAAATTCACATAGTTGACTTGCTTTGTCCTCCTTTAGTGGAAGCCAGTGGAGAGCGGTGAAGGGTGAAGGTTGACGGGATACGGGGAAACGCCGGAGGGCGAATGCTGGAGGAAGATGGATCTTGATTTGTGAGAGTGTGTTTGTGTTTTTGTTCGGTCAGTGGATGGAGGGCTCTGAAGCACAACTAAAATGAGAGGAAGAAAACCCCCAGAAGGACACGGGAGGGAAAAGTTGGGATCTTGTTGAGATTGGGCAGTCTCAACAAGAAAAATCTTGAAAATGCTGGTACTTATATCGTGCTGCAAGAGTGATTTTCAAGATGCGTCACTCTTTGATCACTCTGGAGACTTTGATCAAATGGGTTTACAGAAGAAAAAATAAAGAGACCAAATAAATTCTTGAGCAATCTCAGGATGACTGTCCCACATAATCTTTACCTTCTGGGTAAACGACTTTAGACTTTCCTCCAACTTTGCAGAAGCATATAGATCTAAGTCTCAGACTGAGGAGAGGCAGGTAAAGGGAGCTGCACTAAAGAGGAAAAGGAACAAAGTGAGAGATAAAACTGGAAAAAAAAACAAAAAAAGTGATGGAGAGGATGTCTAGTTCCATGAAGATCTATGGATCCTCCCACCGAGGAGACTGGGGAGAAGGAGCAGAGAAATGGATGAGAGCGGTGATGGGGGGTACTTAGCGGGAGGCCCCTTCTTTTGAAGTAGACTTCAGGAACGACGAACACGAGAACAGGGGGATGGAAGCATCTCAGAGCATATGAGATTGTAACGGGGCAGATTAAAAGATGGAGAGATCACAACGGAGTTAAGGGTGATGAGAGGGGAAAGTACAGAGTGAAACTTCTGCTGCTCCAGCATAAAAAATAAAAAAACGGGAGTGAAGACTGAAAGTCTAACCTCCTCCGGTGCCTCGGAGCTTCAGCCAGGTCTTTGATCCTGCTCTTCATTTTTGCCCACTGTCGGAGGCCTTCCCAGCTTGATGCACAGGATTAAAGGTTCACTCCAGTTTATTTGTCACATTAATGATTTTTTTTAATGCAGTCATGAAGAGTTTGATTTAAAACAGTCCAGCGCTGCTTTTCACAACCTAACTCATGGTGGTTTAAATTCAGAAAACGGGTTTTGTCAGTGTGATGTCCTTGGCTATGGGTTGGGTCGACCACTGATGCCTGTCATCAGTCTCTTTGTTCCTTCTTACACGTAACTGTCATAAAGGTGAAATGTGGAAAGAAAATTTAAATTCCTGCTCGCAATTTTCTTCCCGCTCTAATGTGACTCATTATGTCTTTTGAATTAAACCCCCATTAGCACACAGCAAGGTACATTAGTGTTAAAGAGAGCAAAGAAAGGGGGGGGGGGGGGGG